>PVKM010011497.1:0-33122 GCA_004027735.1 Carollia perspicillata
GGAAGGGAAGGGAAATTGTTCTACTTCTCCAGACTGCTGTTTGTAGCATAGTACCTCCAACCAGAGGTTTTTTTCTTCTGCATCCATCATTTCTGCACCTCATCTTGACCGCAAACTCTTAGGCAACTCATTAACCTCTCTGAGCTCTAAATTTCTCATCTAAAAAGTATAGATAATTACCAGAATCCTAAATTTTCCAGGCTGTTGCAAGGTTTAACTGTGACTATACATATGAAGACAACTGAAAACTTCCAAATTTCCTTAGAAATATTATCCTATTGTGACAGCATGTGCTTGCATCACATTGCTACAGGCAAGTTTATGGGGGAAAGAGTAGAACTTTGTCCTGTGTGAAGCCTGAGAGCTGTGGGATCCAGCAGGGAAGAAAAGCAACCCTGAGAATCAGGATGCAGGGGATAGCAACGATGGGAGGAGAGTGGAAACAGGGAGAGCCAGGCGAGAGACTGTTTAATGTTTGAAACCACTGCCAAGCTAAATCAGAAACATGAGTGTGTGTACCTGTAACTTACCTCATCGGTATATAATCTGTAACCTGAGATCCCCTCACAGAGAAGTAAAAATAGCAAAGGCTCTTCAGCAGCCGCTCTGCTGAGTGGGGGGTGGCCAGCATGGAATGGGATAAAGGGACCAGGCAGAGAGTGCCAATCACGTGATCTGAGTAAGACTGCCTCCTGCCCTGGCCCCTGGGTGATACTGGGAGAATATAACCAAGAGAGGTGGCACCAAGGGCATAACAAGAAAACCTTCTGGGTGGAGGGAGACATGCTGCCCTAGATCACCCGTTTTTGTCATTGACACTATGACATTTCCTGGAAGTGAAGTATCATTGAAGTTCTGAGCCTGCCTGCTCCTGACATGATCAAGGCAAATAAACCAGTTTTTGAAAGCAAGTGCTCACACACGTGCAGAGCAGATGAGGCTGCTTTTCCAGGCACAGAGCTGGCTCCTAGCAGGATGGAAGAAATGATTTGCTAAATGGTTACCTCCCTCTCCATGAAAACATTTCCTCTCACTGAGTATGAGCCTGTGCATCTCCGGAGAACCATGTGCTCACCTCCTTCAGGTTAGTGCTAGACCCTCTCACATCAAATCCATGCAACATATTGGCATCAGTTTTGCAAGTGATTGAGGAAAGCTTTGTCCTCTGTTTGCTCCTATTGTGTGGAGAAAGTGATCGAGTACGAAGGAGATTATGGTGATTTTTAATTAGTCACATCAAAATTTAGCAACCTAAAATGCCTTTCTGCATTTTTGGGGTGATCACATGTTGAAGACTGTTAAAACAATGAACACAATTTTGAGAATTCCTAATGTTGAATCAACTCTGTATTTGTTAAATAAATAAACATATTTGCATTTATATATATTCTATATATATTATGTATAATATATATTCTCTCTATATATTATGAGAATATATATTCTCTCTATATATTATGTATAATATATATTCTATATATATTATGTATAATATATATTCTATATATATTATGTATAATATATATTCTATATATATTATGTATAATATATATTCTATATATATATTATGTATAATATATATTCTCTTTACAAGAAAGCTACACACACACAGAGGATGTTAGATCTCAAGATAGTCCAGAATTTCAAATCCTCTAAAAGAAAAATGAAAGAAAGAGGAAACCAAACCAAAATATTAAACTAAGTTATCTGGGCCCTTAGGCTAAGCAAATTTTACTCTGATATTTTAAATATGTTTTAGGCTTACTCTGTAAAACCCCCTTTGTTCATGTAGATGGGCTTTATTCATTCATTTTGAAAGAACCCAAATATTCTTTCTGTTGCCCTTTGAAGAGAAGGTAGAATGTTTGTATTAATTTGCCTCTCATTCATAAACAGGGTTATCAATGCTTTATGTTCTATGAAGAATTGAGAGAGAAGGCTTGCGAGCTCTCCCCACCTTCCCGGGAAGAAATAACAGGGAACAGACTGACAGAGTGGAGACAGGTAGCAGAGCCACACACACCTGGTTGGGAGTCCAGGTTCTGCCTCACGAGCTCTGTAACCCTGGGAGGTTCCAACGGTGTTCTAAGCTTTGCTCAACTGCCTGTCCTCTGAAAGCAGGGAGAGTAGTGCCTACCTCACTGGGTTGTTTTAGTGGCTCTAAAACAGTGCTTGTAAGAGGCCCTAGAGCCTCACTGTCCAGGAGAAACATAAAGCAAGCCACCTGTGGCATTTTAAACTTTCTCGTAGCCACGTTGAAAAAAAAAAGAACCTGTTCATTACGATACAATTTTATTTAACCCAATACATTCAAATTATCACTTTGATACCTAAGCAGTAGAAAACTTATTTCAATGAGGTATTTTACAGTCATTCATATTAAGGCTTCCAAAGCCGGTGTATATTTTGCACTCACAATGTATCTCAATTCAGACACTAAGTTCTCACAGAAAATGCTTAATTTATATTCACATTTCTTAAAATTTACTTTGAAAAAATAGCTTCACATACTCAAGGCATTTCAAAACTTCCCAAATACTGAATCGAGTGTCAATGTTTTAAATGTAAAGTAATGAAAATGAAATAAAATTATAAAGCCAATTCCTTACTTGCACTACCCCCTTTGCAAGTGCATAATAGCTACATGCAACCAGTGGCTACTGCACTGGACCATGCAGCCTTAGAGAAATGCCTAGCACTCGATGGGTACTCAGTGAGCGAAGTATTTTCTTCTGTCCACTAATATCTCAACTGAATGTCAAGTTTTTTTTGAGTACTGAAGTTTCAATTTTGAGAGCAGTACAAATTACATCTACAAAAGACTTGCCTTAGGTTGATAACCAAGAATAGAGATAGCACAATTTTTGTCATCTGATGTATTTCCCCAAATCCTGCTCTTCTAGAACTGCAGCCATCAAGCTGCTCTAGTTTTTTAATGCACTTCAGTTAGCCTGACTGCTCATACGACATCCTCCTGGCTTCCCCTGTCTCAGAAGGCAAGTGATGGTGCCAATGTCTCCACTGCATGTAAAATATGAACGTAGGCGAAAGGGAATCAGTTTCACCAAGCAAATACCACTGCTTTGGAAATTCATGAGCTATGGACCAAACAAAAACATTCACGTACCCATGTCCCACTTAAATAAATCCATCATTCACCCTTTTAAATGTTAGGTACAAAATAGACAAGGGGAGGTTAAGAATATTATAGAAAATGGAGAAGCCAAAGACCTTATATATATGACCCATGGACATGAATTAAGGGTTGGGGGGCCAATGTTGGTGGAGAGGAATAAAGAGACAACTGCATAATCAATAAAATAACTTTAAGGATAAATAATAATAAAAACACCCCATGTTAAATTTTACCAAGAACTTTCCAAATGCCACAGCTATGAGTATGAGTCTTTCCATCACATGAAAATGTGACCTGCTTTCAAAATGGCAGGCTGCTAAAGGCACTTAAGTCCATTTCCTTTTTGATTCCTCAAGCAAGCAGCAATCTGACAGGAAGAAAAAATAGAAGATCCAGTGCTTTGGGCCTGATCGTCAGCTCACTGTGTAGTTATAGTCTGTGGTCCTTACAAGGTCCTAGCACCTCAAGTCTTGAGGACTCTGACACTTTCCCCTGGTCTCCTGAAAGGAAACTGTCAGAGCTGTCAGATGGTCTGTAGTGCCAGGCACCATGGTCCATGTTTTCCTAGATGTAAAGAATATCTGCCATTGTTGGCTGCCCAGAAACCCTTCCTTATACGTCTGGTAGAATCTCCCCAATACTTCTTGGGAGGTTTGAGCCTTCCATTAAATGTGGCCTTGAGGGGTTCCCAATTAAATTGTTCTCTCCTCTTGGCCAAAAAGTATGTGATTGAGCCAAACAAAACCAACCAGGTTTCTCTCTCCCTGAAATCTGAATCTTGAGCAAAGTTTTAGAATAATTCAAAATGGCTAGAATTCTTTCATCCTGACATGTTGAAATTCTGACCGTGAAGAAATTGTCTATACGATTTTCTGTTAATTTAAGCTTCCTTGCTGCTTTCCTTTTCAAGAACTAATCTCAGTCTTGGGCTTTTTTTCTTCAATATCACAGTTCCATAGCCTTCAATAAATTCCTTTTTTATTATTTTCATATTTTTAATTTTTTTTCAATTACAGTTGACATTTAATATTATTTTATATTAGTTTCAGGTGTACATCATAATGGTTAGACAATTTACAAAGTGATCCCCCTGAAATTTCAAGTCCCCACCTGGCACCATACTTATTACAATATTATTGACTATATTCCCTATGCTGTACTTTAATATCCCTGTGCCTATTTTGTAACTACAAAGTTCTGCTTCTTAATCCTTCACCTTTTTCACCCAGCCCCAGACCCCACTGCCATCTGCCACCCATCAGTTTGTTCTCTGTATCCATGAGTCTGTATTTCTATTGTTTTTTTTCATTTATTTTGTCTTTTAGTTTACACATGTAAGTGAAATTATATGGTGTTTGTCTTCCTCTGATTTATTTTACTTAGCATAATACTCTCTAGGTCTGTTCATGTTGTTGCAAAAGGTAAGATTTCATTCTTTTTATGGCCAAGTAATATTCCATTATATATATATGTACCACAACTTTTTTATCCATTCATCTATTGATGGACACTTGGGTTACTTCCATATCTTAGTTGTAAATAACAATGCAATGAACATAGAGGAGCATATATCTTTTCAAATATTATATTTTGGATTTCTCTGGATGTATGCCCAGAAGTGAAATAAATTCTTCTTTCTTCCCTTGAAGTTTCCTGGAGTCAGTTTGTTGCTTGAACTAAATTACCCCTAACTGAATAATAAGCAATGTTCTGTTATCAAATGTGAAGTCTCTCAGGTCCAGGCCTGCTTGGCCAAAATGAATTTGCTGCTGCTTCTCCATCCTGTAGGCAGAGAGATGCCCATTAATGAGCTCATGAAGTTGAGTAATAGTTTCCGACAATTGCTTTTCAGTTTCCCAAGAGCTCTAATTAAAATCCTTTATTTGTCTCCAACTCAGGCAACCTTTGCTGTGGAGGTGAGGATCCTTGAAGGACATGAAGTAAAATTAACCTTCAAATTAATCTGAAGATTAATTTCACCTGAGGAAAACACTTCAGTGTGATTCTAACTGATAACAGTGTAAAATATAGCCATATTAAAAAGTCAAGTAAAGCTGAAGTTGACCCCAAGCAAATATGTTTCCATTTTCAGGGCAAATAATCCTCTTAGGAAACTCTGCACTCCTGTTTCACCTCCATGGTAACCTTCATTTTTCATTATCAAGTTGTATGGCTTTTTACATTTCTACCTCAATAGTTACTTTAGAAAGTCATAGAAGCCTTAAGCTGTCTATACTATCCAAAACAGATAAATAAACGTGTATAATGAAATGGAAATATTGGCAACAGGTACTATTTACAAGTACTGACTGCTATGCAGTGTGACTAATTATGGTGGACATACATTTGTGTGCTCAGAGAAAAACAGGTCTAATTGTTCGACACAGCATGGCACAAAACTGCCAGAAGTTAGACACAGAGCAGGGTGCAAGCTAATTTTCTGGCAGTCTACATTACCAAAGATCATTTTATTATTAAATCATAAATTTATAACTATACCCTGCTCCCTTTCATATTTCTCCAGGATTTTTCCCTCTGCAACATTATTACCAGCTCCCATATTTCAAGCACTTTTGTTGATCTTGAGATCAAGCCAGGGATCCCTCTTTCTTATTAGCAAAATGTTTCTTGAGATTGACCATGTTTTGCTGCATTCTCCCAATATACTACCTATGACAATAATAAAAAACATGCATTTGAAAGTTTAATAAACTCTTCCAGGTCACTCAGTTTCCATTTGAAATAGTGGAAGCCCAGAGACCTATAAAGGTGGCTGCATGCTTGAATAGTTTTCCCTGGAGAGTAACAGATAGAGAGACCTGACTTAGGCAATGGAAGAGTCCTGCCCAGTGAGTCTCCTGTTACTTTAATGCATCTCATGCATTAGTCTTATTGTTGGGAACTAATATTGAATGACAATTTTATATTGAAAAATACATTATGAAATAATCTATCTAAAGCACTTTGAATAAAGAATAAAGTAGGTGCTCACCTTGGGAAAAGGGGTTGCTTCATTATTATTAGTCGAACACTATAAAAGGTCTTAGATTTTGCTTTAATTAGAAGCTAACATCCCTGGTTGATGTGGCTCAGTGGATTGTGTGCCAGTCTGTGAACTGAAAGGTTGCTGGTTTGATTCCCAGTCAGGGAACATACCTGGGTTGCAGGCCATGTCCCCAGTTTGTGGGATGCAAGAGTCTACCAATTGATGTATCTCTCACACATTGATGTTTCTCTTCCTCTCTTTCTTTCTCCCCCCCCCGTCAAATAAATAAACAAATAAATAAATGGATAAGTAAATAAATAAATAAATAAAATGTTTTTTAAAAAAGCTAACATATTAGCCTGCCACAGTTTCATGGATACTGGAACAAGACAGAAGACCCCTGAGTTAGAGTCACTGTTATTCATAGCACACATCAAGCAGCAACAGTTCCCCTGGACCCCAAATATCACCAAAGTGACACATATGGGCCCAGTAGTTTGTTCTCAGAGGAACCCTGAGCTTAGGGAGCTCACATTTTTTATAATGGACAATAGGCATGCCTGCCCTCCAGATATGCTCTGGAGGGAGCATCATCTTTATTATACCGAACTATAAGGAAATATGTCCTTCACTCAGGATGGAGATACTGCATCTTCCAAGGCTGTTCACCATACAAAAACATCTTTGAAAAGAGAGTACAGAATACAGGCAATCTGTGCCTCTGTGCCCAAGACACACAGAAACATAAGAGCCCCAAGAGAGAATTGTCTCCTCACATTACTGACCTCCGTACAATTTCCCATAGAATTTTATAGATTGTTTTCAGGTAATGCGTAACCCAAAGTAGGCAATAACTATTAACTCTCGGTTCTCAGAAAGAGACCCATCACTTAGTCTCCCACTCCAGGCATCATGATCTGAGATTCAATAGTCAGTAGAATCCACCTGGCTCAGGGATCACTCCTTGAGGATAACTTTAAAGCTTTTAGTTTTCTAAATTCAAGACATTAAATATACTCTTGTGAATGACTAAACACACCCTACTGAATGAAATATATGTAAAATACATGATTTACTAAAAATGTAGGTATATCTGCCATTTTTGTGGGTATATCATGACTTTCATTGTGTTGAGTATTTTGTACACAGTATATTTTATTAAAGTAATTGATGCTAGTATCTCCATAACTGATATAAAAAACAAGGCTCAATGAATGCATTATCCAGTGTAACTAGTAAATGCTAAGAGGGGATTTGAACAAATAGCTTGCCAACCTCAAATTCAGGTGCCTATCTACAATGCTACAGTACCCTTCCAAATAGTTACTTGGTGCCTAAATGTATGTGGGCACATGAAAAAAATCATAAAGTTATCAATATAATTAGAGTAGTCTCTTCTCAACTATCAATCCCATCTTTTTAAAGTATGTAAACCCTTCATTGACACCAGCCAGTGTCATAATGTAGTTCTGCAACTCTTAATCTTATTTCTATAATCTTAGGGCTATAATGAGATTCCACCATAAAGATCTGCTCAATGAACTGCACTACCAAATCTTATATTCCAGAGAATAAGAATTAAGTCCCTTTAAATCATTAGCCAAAATTAACTTGCTGATTTTTCTTGAATAGTACAATGATATAATGAAATTGCTTGGGCTTTAAGTCATGTCCTAATCATCTTTGACCTACAAATCTACAATCCTTTCTGATCTACACTGACCCCATTGAACTAATCAAATTTTTGTCTAAGCGGTTATGTATCAAATACAAATGTTAATATTGTACTAAAAATTCAGGGTGTGGTAGGAACAAATATCACAGTGGGACAATTCCTTATCCAATAATTTCATGGAAACTGGTCCCATAACTTGATTAACAGGGAGAGTGTCCATTAAATGAATATATTACTATAACATCAGAACACTCAAGTTCAGCAAGGACAAACAAACATACCTCCAGGTTAAAAATAAAAACTTATTTCAAGGAACAAGACCTATGTTTTGGTAAGAAGAAATATTCTCTCCTAAACATGGTTAGATGGCCTTGTTTTAAGAATAAAACATGTCTACATTTGAGAAAATATTTATAGCTCAACTAGTAAAGAACCCAGCATGTCACTGTTGGAAAGTTTGAAAAGAAACTTGAACTTGTATTCATGCTTACACTTGCTTATGGGACTGAGGTCCATCCTTCTTTTCTGTCTTTCTCCCACTTTAGAGAACAGCAAGAAGTAATGCCCTCTTAGCTAAAGCCCAGGGTATTCAGAAAGGTGTAGACTGTGTGATAGAAGAGGTGGTAATTTCCCCAGGGCATTAGAGTTGTCAGAGTGAGAGATTTGAAAAGGGGGCACATGGAGTCTGAATATGAATCTCAAGGCAGCAGGTCCTGTTTGGGGTGCACAAAACTCCCTGAAAGGGCCACGGCTACCTCCTTACTCTGACCTTAGGCTTAAGGAGTCTTTTATTTGAGATTGGAGAGAAAATTGAGTTGTCTAGACCTATAATCTTTGTTTCTCCTTTATTATAATATTCCTCTGAAATTATCCTAACCCTTCAGTAAATAAATTTGCATGTGCCTGTGAGTTCTGATAGATGAGTCTTTTGGACACTGAAATAACAAGGTGCCACCCCATTTTCAACCAGACTTGAATGCAGAAGGGGACTGTACTCCTAAAATGGCCCAGAGTCACAGTCATCAGTTATTGATAATCCTGGATTCTACGGTCATGTTCCGCAGGAAACAACCTATGATTGTTTGCAAGTCTAGTGAAGGAAGCTTTGGCATGAGGGGCTCACCAACCTCTAGGCTGCATCTGTTGGGCTCAAGCTCCAGCTTACAAACTGTATTGTTATTTCTATTGCTGGAATCCTTTCTGAGTCTATTCACCATTGCATTTATTTGTGCTAAGACTGGGCTTGCAGAGTGATGGAAACCAGACACAATGGGAAACAAATGACCTGTCTTCCAATAGAAGATATATTATAGGCCCATTTGCCCCTTACCAGAAAGAAAATGGCTTTCGGAAGAGTTCTTGGTTCTCTGAGATATTTTGTTTAATATTTTGTTTAATGTTGACTTGTGTGTGTGTGTTGCAAAACTAGGACAAATTAATGAAGGGAAGAATTAATGAAAAGAAGACAGAGTTCGTATTCAATGTCCTGTGTTAGCTGCCTTACTTATATTTACTAATTTAACAGTCAGTTCAAACATGCATTAGTATACCAATTTGAAACAAACAAAAAAAAACCATTAAGGCTCAGATATATTAGATAATGTGTTCAAATTCATGTAACTACTTAGGGCAGACCTAGGATTTAAACTCAGGTCTAGTCCAAACTCTATGCAAGTTCTACAACTGCATGAATGTATTTTGTAAAGCATAGACATAAAATATCCAATGAAGGTGAGATGTCATAAACATATCTTTGCAGAATTTTTCAGGAAATGGAACAGCAATTTGGAACTGGTTTAGTGGGTAAAATGATTTCTGACAGGTATGTGGCTACCTGAACCTCCCTACAGATAAAGGTGTGCTTGAACTCCATTGCAAATACCTTTAACAAAAACATTCCAGATCATGGCCAGCTTTTTCCTCAAGCAAACCAATGTTTACTAAAAGAACTCTAAGGGCTTGTCAGGTACCCTGAAATTGCCAATCCAGGACAAAGTCAGCAAAATCTAGGGGGACAGAGACAGGTATGAGATGCCTGGAGTATTGTTCCCAAATCTTTTCACCAGGCACAGAAGGTGTCACACAACCCTACAGTTAGCAATGTTTAATCACTACCTACCACTCTTCTGGGGATCATTAACATACAAATAATTGTTCAGATGTTCATGTTAACAACAAAGTGGTGAAAACCAGAAATGATGGGAAACAAGAAGACAAAGAACAAGGTTTCTCAATAAAAGCACTGGGGAAGGGTGGGAGTGGGGTGGGCAGACGGCAGTCAGGGGTGAAGCCAGAGTTATGCAATTATTTTCTCATTTTCCCAGTATGCAACTTAAGATGTCAACGGAACACCATTATCCTCAGGATCTTTGCTTTAATCACTGAGGACTTTCCAGGGAGGTTATTAAGGCAAAGCAGTGGTTACTGACCAAGGGCTCTATGCCAGTCTGAAAAACAAGTCAGGAGAATGTTTTTTCCAGTGGTTCCACAGAAAAATTATGGATCCCTAGTGTATAATGTTCTTGACAATGTTAGCGAGCTTATGAAATGTGCATACCATGAAATGCTTCACCTGATCTTAAGACTCTAGTTTATGATGATATTTATTGAGTGGTTACTATGAGCCCCGGCAGTCTGCTAGGTGCTCTTTGTGCTACATAAAAATATCTAATCTTCAGCAAAAATACCTCTAGAAGATGACATTCTCATTTCACAAACCTCCCAGAGAGGTTAAGAACTGGAAAAAGAACCAGTCAGTGGTATGACTGGGTTTCAAACCCAGGTCAGTTTGATTCCAAAGCCGGTGCATGTTCCATTAAACCAACAACTTCTTGCTAGTTAGGTGGTGGTTGGGGGGCCTGGGATTATCTTTAAGGTTTGTATCAAAACACTATAAACCACAGAAATCAATAAATGCTCCTATAGTTGTGCAGTTTCAGTCATCACTGTTCAGATCACAGAGTATTTTCCAGAATAGCAAGGAATCATAATAGCTTTGGGAGTAAAGCCAGCCCAGTCTGGGGCCTGAACCTCTTGGTATATATTAACTGCACCTAGAAGGTAAAGAGCTGTGGGTCAAGTATTTGCACACAGAGCAAAATATATCCTTCCCCTCAAGAGCCTCTGTCCCAACACTGATAGGGAAACTGATGCCAGCCTTCTCCTCAAGGGGGGTTGGTGAGGATTCACTCAAGGGATCTTTGAGCTCCTTCAACCAGAGTGCTCGGGGCTTCCCTTGATTGAGCAGCCCTCACACCCCACCTGATTCCTCTCAGGAGTCAGTGGAGTTCCTGGTTTATGGGCTTACAGTTATGGACTTGGGGGTGTCAGAACAAGTATCCTGAGAAGGATGAACTTGCCTTCTCTCCATGTGTTCCAGTCACACCAAGACTTCTCTCCAAGTTCCAAATATACCTCAAGTTTTCAAGTCCTCAGCCTTTGTACACGATGTTTCTTTCTATTGAGTGCTTAAATTCTGTCTCCATTGAATAAAAGGCAAGCACATTCATTTTCTTTTTAAGCATCGAACCCCCATTCTCATTAGTTTAAACACTAGACTGAAGACCTTGGCTGGGTCCTGATGCAACCCTCGCCCTTAGGTTCCACCTAAGGAGAAAGTCGGATAAAACTCCAGTAGACTGCAAGTAAAGTGGATGAAAAATGCAGAACAATGACTTCTGTCTATTGCTATACTCTGTGGTAGGGTGAAAGTAAAATGATTTCATTTTAGAACTGAATTTTCTCTGACAACCAGGGATGGGGATCATTTGCAAGCTGGCTTCATGAATGTGTATCAAACCTAGAAATGTGGCAGCGTTAGGTCTGCTCATTAATTTATATTTACGTTTTTACTAGGAAAGTTATTACTTTGACCTATTGCTTTATAGCCTTAACATTTTTAGAAATAATATCTGGAAAAAATGTATAAGTGTTATAGCATGGATGAATATTATACAGAATGTCATGCTCCAAGTTTAAAATAACAACAGCTAACGTTTATTTAGCACTTATTATGTGCCAGGCACTGCTCCACACACTTGAAAGAGAGTAACTCATTTATTTCTCTGAATAGACTATTGGGCTACAGTTGTCCCATGTTATATAACTTAGGAAACTGAGGCACACAGGTCAAATGCACTGCCCTGAGACAAGCCCACTTGGAATTCTGAGCCTGGCATCCAGGCCTTAGCACTCTTTTTCTTGACATCACAGAACTTAAGTCCTAATTTTTCAGATCCTCCAACATTGAACTATGATTAATTTCACTTCCACTAGGATGCCACAACATCTGACGATGTCCAAGTAAGTATATATAATGAGAAATACAGATTAAATAAGTTTAATTGTCCTGTATTTCCATTTGTTCTGTATGTCCATTTACATTTACCCATTCTCTGCTAAGGGTGGGCAGTTCTATGCCAGGTGGACAAGGGATAAAAGTGAGTAAAACACAGTTCTGGTTTAGAGACCCGTAGCCAAGTGCCAGATCTGTGAGAAGTCTGAAGTTTATATCTGACTGTTTCATTTCTCCTGTCCTCTTCTTGCACCTTCCTGCCTCTCCCTTCAAGAGCCCTTCTGACTTTAACATCATGGCAGTAATTTACTATTGTTATGAATGCTTGGAAAACATAACTCAATAGAAAAAGAACCCAGTTACCATTATACTATCAACTTTAACGCAAAGTCTCATCCAAGCCAACACTTATGTACGTGCCAGGCTCATCAGTACTGGACTTGCAATGGGTATTCTGTTCACAATAACATGTGAGAAGTGACTCATTAACTACCCTTTTCTTCAGAGAAGGAAGCTCAGTGAAGCTCAGGTAAGGCAGGTGTCTTTCCCAGGCTTCTCAATATATGGCTGAGCCAGGAGTTATCTGACTATAAAATCCAAACTCTTTCCACTAGGCTTTCAAGTCTCTTCTTTGTACAATCTATATGTATCCAATCTTTTTTCCTGAACATGGTTTTGGCTTTGAATTTCTGCTCCCTTTCCTCTTGTGGTAAGACTGAACAAACTCCTGTGGTATACAGTACATAACTTTGGACTCAATTGACCTGGAAGGAAACTGCGAAGTTTCCTTTGCCGGCCTCCTTGCTGAGGCTGGAGCCAGCTCGAAGCAGCCAGATCCCTTCCCCTCTCATCTGAGGCCCACCCTGGCCCCCTTCAAGGTTCCCAGAGCCAAAAGCATTTCCCAAGCAGCAGGCAGCCCCAGCCAAAACTGGAGTCTGTGTTAGGAGCATGTGTCTCTTGTAGGAGAAGGGGGGACAGTCTTTCTGCTCCCCAGCTGAAGTTCGGTCTGTATCTTCCCAACACACCAGCTCAGGACCCCTGCACAGCCCAGGCAGGCTCCTTGTGCATCCTCTCCTCCCTTCTTTACAGAATATGCTTAGGACCATCAGCCTAACCCTGGAGGAGGCTGGGGAGAGAAGAGAGTGTGGGGCCAACCACCACACCCACTTCCCCTCTCCCATATAGTTATGGAGTCTGGTTTTCCTTTTTTTGGCTGCTAACTACATAGTTCCATGTCATTTCCTATTTCAACAGCTTTTATCCAATCCTGGAATACAGTCAGAACATTTAACTTCCCACTTAAATATGAAAAGGATTGGGCTGTAATCTTTTTTGGACTAAAAGTCTGTCTTTCAGTCACCGTCTTAACAGTATTTAGCCTAATAATAAAGTTGAAGACATCAGAGTCCAGTTCTGGACATGCAGAATGAATGACTGCCTCTATGAAGGAAAAAGAGAGAGGCCACTCATTGCAGAGGACTGAGGAATAACGTTTTAATATCATATCTTGAACTTGAATTCCGAACACTGAATTCTACTTTTCACCATGACCTGAGTCTCCCTCTGCAGGAGTCTCAGAGATGCACTAATGTACCATTTGTGTTTGTGAGTGTGTGCTTTTCCACACACACACACACACACACACACAATTTATGTCACTGAGTGAAGAAATATACTTAATAATTAGTCCCAACATTTCTTAAGTGTATGGTGTTTGGTGATATATCTCCAATATATCATTCGCAAATATGTTCTCCCATACAGTGGGTTCCCTTTTCATTTCACTGATGGTTTCTTTAGCTGTACAAAAGCTTTTTAATTTAATGTACTGTCATTTGTTTACTTTTCCTTTGTTTCCCTTGCCCGCTGTGCAAGATACCTGAAATCTTACTACTTATGTTTTCCTCCAGAATTTTTATGGTATCATGACCTACATTTAAGTCTGTTACCCATTTTGAGTTTATTCTAGTGTAAGGTATAAGTTGGTTGTCTAGTTTCATTTTTGCATGTACCAGTCTAGTTCTTCTGGCACCATTTATTGAAGAAACTGTCTTTATTTTATGTTCTTGCCTCCTTTATCAAATATTAATTGACCATAAAGGCATGGGTTTATTTCCAGGCTCTCTATTCTGTTCCATTGATCTATATGTCTATGTGTCTCCAAAATATATAAAGAACTCATATGACTCAACACAAGGAGAACAAAACATCCAGTTAAAAAATATGCAAAGGACATGAATAGACACTTTTCCAAAGAGGACATACGAAGAGCCCAGAGACATGAGAAAGGATGCTCAGCATCACTAGCAATAATAGAGATGTAAATTAAAACCACAGTGAGATACCACCTTACACTTGCCAAAAGAGCCATCATTAATCAATATACAATGAGTGCTGGTGAGGATGTGGAGAAAAGGGAGCCGTAGTGCACTGTTGGTGGGAATGCAGACTGGTGCAGCAACTGTGGAAAACAGTATGGAGTTTCTTCACAAAATTAAAAGTGGAACTGCCTTTTGACCTAGTGATTCCACTTCTGGAAATATAGCCAAAGGATACCAAAGGCAGTGTTATTTACAAATGCCAAAATTTGGAAACAGCCAAAGTGCCCACCAGTAGATGAGTAGATTAAAAAGCTGTGGAATATTTACCTGGTGTAATACTACGCAGCTGTAAAAAATAAGGAATGCCTACCATTTGCAACAGCATGGATGGAACTAGAGACTTATAACCAGTATCTAAAAAATAAAATAAACCCACTTATAACTGGTATCTAAAGAATAAAATAAACTAACAAGAGAAGTAGAATCAGAGGCAAGGAAACAAAGAACAGACTGATAGCTGTAAGAGAGGAAAGGGGAGGTTGGGACTGGTTGAAAGAAGGTGAAAGAATTTATATGTATCACCCATGGAAATGGACGACAGTATGGGGATTGACTGTGGAAAGTTGGGGCTGGGGTTAGTGGGGCAGAAGGGGAAAGCTGGCACAACTGTAAAAGCATAAACAGTTAAAAAATGAATAAAAAATACATTATCTCAGAGTGACATAATGATGCCCATACTAAAAATGAATAATCTTCACTTGAGCAAGGTCAAATAACCTGCCAATCCAACAAACACATATACCCAAAATAAAAGTTGGTACTGGGGATTTATACATGACCTGTGCCTTTGACCACTTTGGAGCACTTCCAGTTCAGCTGCCCAGTGAATCATCTACACCAAGTGGAATGCATAGTGGAAAAATACAAGGGAATGGACTTTTGTTGAGAACTTATTATGTACCTGACACTGTATCCAACATTTTGTATACTTCAAATAATTTAAGCTTGCAGGATTAGGTGCTACTGTACCCAGATAGCAGATACCCTTCTGGTTTTGTAACTTGTTAAGGAGAAGATTTAGGGCTCGCACCAGGTATGTGTGACTCCCAATTCAGTGCCTCATGATGAAAGACGCTGGGACTAATTTTAAAATTAACCTTAAGCTGAGATGGTTTACTATATGGAAGGCTCTCTCTGTTCCCATATTTCTTCCACAGTGACCTCAGGGATTCTGTGTTATGATTCAGTCATATGAGACAGACCTTGCCTAGTTATTTCTATGGCAAGTGACCAAATTATGAATTTCTTGAGAGTATGTTATCATCTCCTCAGCAACTCCTAGAATATTGCCTAAAACTAAAATGAGGTCAGATAAATATGGGAGGGATGAATGAATGAATGAGTGCATGTTTTTGTAAGTACGTACGTTTTCAATCCCAATACCTTTATGCAGGTTTTCATCAAGTGGATGCCTTAATTACCTGAATCAAATTCACCTTACACACTTGTTAAGATCAATTCATCAGCCCATCCCTGGCTTCTTTTGTTTTTCAATGTTTTTATTTGGCCTCTTTTGTTTTTCAATGTTTTTATTTATTTATTTACTTTTAGAGAGAAGGGAAAAAAGAGAGAAACATCAATGTGTGGTTGCCTCTGAAGTTCCCCCAACTGGGGACCTGGCCCACACCCCGGGCAAGTGCCCTGACTGGGAATGGAATGGACAACTCTTTGGTTCAG
Organism: Carollia perspicillata; assembly: GCA_004027735.1. Taxonomy (NCBI): domain Eukaryota; kingdom Metazoa; phylum Chordata; class Mammalia; order Chiroptera; family Phyllostomidae; genus Carollia; species Carollia perspicillata. The sequence goes on from PVKM010011497.1 coordinate 16,150, forward strand.
AGGCCAGCACTCAAGCCACTGAGCCACACCAGCCAGGGCCACATCCCTGACCTCTTGAATGCAACTCTCTGAACTGAATCTCAGAAGTCTGCATGTTAAGGTAGTGGTGATTCCAAAGAACATGGTATTTGTAACCTGTGTTATTCAGCAAACCAGCTTGGCAAGCAAATTTCCTCAGGGAGACAGCCTGGGGCTGTCACGCCCTGGAAGGGTCTTACGAAAGGGTAAAGCAGAGCAAAAAGAAACCTCTGAAATAACATCTCACCTGGCCGGAGCTGATTGTCAGGTTGGAAATTGAATTGCCTGATTTGTTTTTAAAATCTTTTTCAGCCCTAATTGATATTTGATTTTTAATTTAAATGTAATTTTATGAAAAGACTATATAGGCATAATTTTAAAGCCAGTTTGTGTTAATAGGTTTGTTTAAAACACTCAGTGTCCTGTGCTTCTTTCATTTTCATTTTCCCAGAGGCAACCACTTCTTAAATTTGTAAAATTGTTTCTTCAAAAAATTGTCTTCATTTTTCTGGAACCTAATGTATTCATTTCGTTTAGACTTTATTATTAGTCCTACTTTAATAAATGACCATTTTAGCTCTTATGTTCTCCCTTCCCCTCCTCCATATGGCTATATTACGGTACATATGAATATTGTTGAGTACTCAAATTGTAGACTCTAGTTACATACCTTTCTTGCACAGTTCTTTGTTTCTCCTGGGTTTAACAATGTCTTTGTTTTCTTTTTTTAAAGTCTATTTGTTTTTAAACTCTCTCGTTAAATCTGCTCTCACTTTCAAAATCCTTAAAATATGTCCCTTAACTTTGCACATGATCAGGTGTTTTCTTTTTTTAAGGTAGATAATCTTCTTTGGATTATCCATTCACCCGATCCAGTCAACATATATTGCTCTTAGGCATTTAACTTTGTTATCTGAGAACTTCCATGGGCACATTTCCTTTTCTGCTACCTGTATTGAATCTTAGTTCTGCTATCTATTTCCTTCTTGATTTATTCTTATTTTATCAGAAAACATCCTCTAGTAACTTACTGAGAAAAAGCATACTGAAGTGAAAATGTTTGAGACTTTGCAATTCTGAAAACACCTTTATTCTACCATCATATTTGACATTTAGTCTTTATGAGCAGAAAACTTTGCATGGAAGATCACTTCAAAACCTGAAGGCACATTGTCTGCTACTTTCCAACAAAGCTGTTAAGAAGTCATAGCATTCTGATACCCAATTAATTTTATGTGTGAATCTATTTTTATTTTCTATTCCTTGGAAAGTTTTCAATACTTGTTTTTGTTTCAACTATGTTTTGGGATGGGTACTCAGTGGGCCTTTCTAATGTGAAGATATTTGCCCTTTGGTTTTGTTTTCCTTCTTTGGTAATTTCTCTTTCATATTTTTTGCCATTTTTAAATAAATTTTATTAGGTTTATCCTCTTCCTTACTATTCTTTATTTTTGTTCACCTACTTATTTCTGGATAACATTATTATCTAAGTACTTTACTGAGGGTTTTTTTTTTCATTTAAGCTACTGTATTTTTTAATTCCCAAGAGCTTTATATCATTTTTCAGATTTTTAAAAGAACACTCTGCTCTAGATTGCAGATATCAACTATCTAGTTTTCTCAAAGATAGACTATTTTTCTTTTCCTTATTTTCTTTTCGTTGTGCTGGGAGATTTTTAAGAGAAGTAGGAGTTAGAAATACCTTTATGCCAAAATTTTGAAAACAATCTCTTTTAATTCTATAGGTGAATAAGGAGTTAAAAAAGAAGTTACATTTTCACATGACTATTTTTTTACATCTATGAATACACAGAGCTTTGTGAAATGCCCTGTGAAGAAAAGAAGAACACATTTTACTATTACCAGGAAAAACTCGACTGATTCTACTGATGCAAACATGAGGTGTCCTAAATCCAAATTTAAGATGTTTTATCTTAATTAGAAAAGTGGTTTCCCCAAAATCATCCATTATCACACTCACCTAAAGAGCTTAAGAAAATCATGGCCCTCATATCAGATCCATCAAATAGTGAATCTCTTAGTGTGAAACCCAAAACCTGCATTTTTTAGAAGTTTCCCAGATGACTACAAAGCCAAGTTGGCAAACTACTGCAAGAATATATTGTTGTGCCCTTAACCCTACTCAGGTGATGGTGACTAAATCTTTTTATCTGTTTCTCACAATAGTATTCCCTCAAGACTAGCTCATTTGCAATTTGGAACAGAGGGAAGGATTGCAGCTATGTCAAAGCTCTATTGCATCATATTGTTGTTGGATGTACCCATGAAACTGCACCAGTCTCCTTTGCCTTATATGCTGTTTGTCACAGCCAAGAATAAAGGGCTTCATGTGATACAACTACATTTTAGCCTCATTTGTTAGCCTCACTTGATGCCACTATTTTCTATTTTTTCCCATAAGTCTCCTCCCAACATAAATGAAACATATATTCTGTACTCCAGCACAGCAATCTTCCTTCCTTCACTGAAAGAGATGCTATCATAGCTTCTAGCCTTTCCACATGTTGCAGCAATAAGTGGTATTACTCTCTTATCCCCGATGCTATTATCTTTAAAAAAAAAAACAATAATATGTGGAATAGATCAGGGTAAGGAGTTCCAATATGACATACAATTTTACCTTGAGTACCCCCATTTCCTGCTTGCTTTATTCCTTCACTGTACACACACATAGATCCACAGCTGATTTTACACAGTTCTAGTATGACACTCCCCAAGAATGTCTCTGCCGCCTTTATTTGTATCACAATCACCTAGAGTCACAGCCTTGTAGCAAACACACTCCAAATTCATATTTGTTAAGGGAGACTAACACTAATACAATTGCAGAACACCCATTTTATTCCCTCAGCCTTGCAACTGCTGGAATAATTAAAACATTAGAGTTAGTAGTCTCATCTTGAACTTGCATTATAAATAAAATGTGACAGCAGACTTAATTGTTGAGAATCAGATCCTTAGTTACATGGAACAATACTCTACCAGGGAATTTGTTGGGAAAAAGAAGTGCTTTTTGGGGACAGATCTGTTCTGTCTTTCTTCTCATTACAGAAAGAGTTGAGTGTGCATGTAACCTAATGTTAGCCCCTCATTTACTCACCAGGCAAAATTCCAAGGATCTGAAGTTAAAGTTGTCATCATATGATACACAACTGAATTACATGTTCTTTTGCCACACACAAAAGGGGGCAAAGGTGAAAAATAGGCTGAGCTTAGTAATAAAGAGAGACACTGCCCTGGCTGGTGTGGCTCAGGGGACTGAGCACGGGCCTGTGCAGCAAAGGGTCACCAGTTCGATTCCCAGTCAGGGCACATGCCTGGGATACAGGCCAGGTCCCCAGTAGGGGACACATGAGAGGCAACCATACTTTGATGTTTCTCTCCTACTTTCTCTTTCCTTTCACCTCTCTCTAAAAATAAATAAATATTTTTTAAAAAGAGAGAGACACTGTCATATTGTAGGGATTTTGAATTAGAATAGTGTCATCATGATATGACACTTTCAATGACCAATTTAGATTCATTGAAAATACCAGGTAGTGTTTGTAAGCCATGGCCTCTCAATAAGCATTGTTAAGGAATTGCCTAGAATGTCGATGTGTGAATAATTGTTTATTCTCAGAAATGCAGGCCAATCCTTTATACACAGATATCACTGCCACCACGCCTGGCGGCAACCAGAGATAAAACATACAGTTCTTTTTGTAGGTCAAATTCCAAGGCTAAGGAGCTTCAGGAACATGTATCAACATTCTTGCCCTGAGAATAGAGGCCTCAGGAGGATATGTACATGCAACATAGAAATCACATACAGAAATGCCCTATGAGCCTGGAGGAATAACAGAGACTGCCTAAAGATGCCTTAAAGTCCAAGGTCCCCATGAATGGAGGATTAATTAATTTAGAAGACATCAGAGTGCCAAGAGATGAGTCGTTAGCCTTTGGGCCACAAGCCTGTGTGAAGGGGTAAAGAATTCTTAGGGAAGTGAGCACTAGACTCAGCTTGTCTTCTTGGTTTCACCACGCCCAGTACACACATAATTAATAAAAGCTAGTTCACTTGTGTATAATTATTAAAACCTAGTTCAGCACAGGGCACATGTGAATTCCAGATGATGTGCATAATTGATACGAACCTAGAGCCAGAGGTCACATAGGAATTTGAGTGGGAGCTAATATAGAGGACCCCAACAAGAGCTAATGGGATCCAACCACTACTAAGCATTAACATATCCAAACCTGCAAGTAATAATAGCTTATGTTTTCATCACATTTTATAACTATCCCACTTGTCCATGTAGTCTGGGCAGGGATTGTTCCATTTTTCAGATGGGAATTTTGAGGCCCAAGAAAGCTGAAGTTTTCTGACTTCAAAATCAAACTATTTGTTTTTCTATCAACCAAGAAAACTTAATTTGAACCAATTCTAATTTTATTTCATGCCCACTCTGACCCCTCTACCTCACACCTCTTCACATGATAATGCTTCTCATAGTAATTTAACTATTTAACAAGTTCAATATTTAAGGTTAGAGAAGACCATCCATTCACTTGAATACCAGCACCACTAACACTGTATGAGAATCGTCTGCAAAAGTGGCCAGTGCTGTGGACTGGCTAAGGCCTTCCCTCTTACCATATGTCAGCGTTAAATTCTGTGAGAGGTGACATCCTACAATATGCAGAGCTTTCCAAAGTTCCCCGTCATGGGTTCCAACCCCACACTCTGATTACATTACACAAAAAGCAAACACAGGGGCTGACCTCCTTCAGTGTGAAATTCCCACTCTAAACATCTCCCACAGAAAGTGGCCTTTGGGTGCCCTGCCTGTAATAAATGGGGTTGGATGAATGCGCTGGCCTTTTCTGGCACCCAGAAACCAGAGACATTCTTCCCCCAGCGATTTCATGTGTAGCACTGAGAACATGAATCTTGGATGCCATTTCAGAAGGAACCACGAGCCATTTATTCTTAGTTAGAAATTGGCAGCCTTTACGATTTGGGGAATTTTTAATAGGACTAGCAGAGGAACCAACATTAGGGATTATTTTCTCAGTGTGGGGTTAGATGTGTAATGCATATGTTTGCCCTGAGGACCCTAAACCACATACTATAAAACTTTGTTAAAATACCTTTCTCCCCAACTATTAACATTTTCCTGCGCATATTGTTCATTTGTAATAGTCCCAGCCAAAAGTTTATAAAGCTATGTTCCCCAACAGACCATTATTTTTATGCTAATTAATTAGCGAAACCAATATCACAGATATGAAATTCCAAGCTCCAGTTACTCTGTTTGGCTGAAAATCTGTTTTCCTAATTATTGACTACTTTCTGCTACCTACTTCAAGTCCACCACCTAAGTTCTTGGACAGAGCTGGTTGCTGGGAGCTGGGGAGGTCTTCGATGGCAACACAGTTCCACCCTGAACAAGGGAGAGGGAGGAAGGACTTGCAGCTGCTGGGCCACTGAGGATTTGGGAGGAAGTCAGAGGAAGAAAAAGAGGAGATTTGCAGGACAGATTTAAAAAAGAAAAAGACTAAGAGCTTTTGACAAAATTTGGGGGAGAGGCAATCCTCTCACATTACTGAGCACATATACCATTACAGGCAAAGCGGTCTTCAAAAGGTGTATGTCAAGGGAAGGATGATTTAGACTCCTCTGGAAAATATCCTGTACTTTTATGGAGGTTGTGGTCTTCTGCACTTGATCATTTGGCTTGGTCCAACTTCTGAATTTCGGGAGCAGACTAACTTTTTATTTCTAATTTGACAGGAATGTAAAAAGATTGATTTCTCATTACTCTCAGTATTTAGAATTTACCTTGAATATTTGATGTTTACATCTGGGGACACACACACAGGTGAGATTTTCAAATCTGTCCAAGATATGATTCAGTAATATGTTCACAGGCTTGGGAGATTTGACATAGCACAAGGAGAAGTGATTTGTGAAAAATAGAACAGTAGCATGTTTTTACCCCACCACACCGAGACAATTCAATAAGCTACTGAACTATAACCTAAAAACCAAACAAATAAATACATACAGATACACGTCAAAAAACAGAGGTCAATATAAAAATAAAAATAAACATGGGAAATACATGTATAGCTCCCACATTTATTATATATCATATATATTTACTATAGTTACAGTAGTGATGTTTTATATATATGTAACTATATACTATATATATACACATATATATCTGCTGTATTTCTTTTCTGATTATAGTGGTTTTTATAAGGGTGAGCAGGAATAGGGAAGGTCACTAATGTTCCTTGAGCTTGAACCATGCTGCAGGCACTGGGCTGTGTGTCCTGTATGTGCTGTCTCATTGTGACAGTATAATAACCAAGTAATAAAAACCGTATCCTTTGGTGACAGATGAGAATACTTAGGGTCAACCTCCTAGTATACTGTGGAGATAGGAGTTGAACTCAGCTCTGTCTAGAGCAGTGGTTTTCAACATTTTCATCTCATGACACACACAAAAACTAATTCCTAAAACTCTGGCACTCCAAAAAATACTTTTTACTGATCTGACTAAAAATAGATATAGTTTTAATTCATTTCTACCAGATAGCTATTGTTGTGTTGGCTGTTGGTATTTTTTAATTTGACCATCTAAGGGAAAAGAGGTCCGTGCCCCTGACTATATAATCAGGTATTACATGTTTTGTTTTTAATCCTCACCTGAGGATACCTTTTCATTGCTTTTAGAGAGGAAGGGAGAGAGAAAGAGATCTATGTGAGTGAGAAAAATCGATCCATTGCCTTCTTCTATACTCCCTGAAGACGGATCAAACCCACAACCTGGGGATGTGTTCCGACTGGGAATCAAACCCACAACCTTTTGATCAATGGGGTGATGCTCCAACCAGCTGAGACACACAGGCCCGGACCATATATTGCACGTTTTTAAAAATTCTTGTGGCACACCAGTTGACAATCTCTGATCTAGAGGAAAATCCAGCTTCTTTCACCTGAAACATATTTTGGGTGGGGGGTGGGGAATAGTTGCACAGTACACCTATGTATGCAGTTTGTTCCTAAAATTAAAATTCTACTTTTAATTTTTATTATGAATGTTGATTTCTAACTTCCCAAAACCAGTCGTTGAGTGCATACAAAACTGTCAGTGGTCAATGGGGGAGATCATTCCTTCGCAGCAGCCAGCTATAAGTCAGGGCTTAAAAATTAAACAGGACTTCCTGGGGCTGGGAGGGGCAATAAAGAAGGGGAAGGGAGGGCAGAAGTGACACAGTCTGGACAAGAACAGTCAGGGACCACAGCCATGGGATTGTTTTGCTAAGGGCACTTTTTCTTCTGGAATCCATCTCACTTGTCAATGTTGGGCGCCCTCCCTGGCACACAGTAACTCACTACTTGTCAGGTGGGTCCTTGAGCTCCAGAGGTCTCCTAAGTTTGCAAAAGAACTCAACAACAACCAATTCTCCGGTAATCTAATTGCTGAATTCTTAGTGATAATAACTAGCAATGACTTAAAGGTAAACACCTCCTATCCCTCACTCTCAGATGGTTTATCCAGCTTTCAATAGAACTATGAATGCTTTAGACAAGAAAAAGTTAGTGGCAGCCCTTTTAGGTATCATATTTCCCAAATTTTCATCATCCTTGCACCACCAGTATAATTTTTCCATTTTATAGTACAGGCTTAGTACTATTTGAATTTTTTCACATTAACCCTTATTTTTTTACTGATATATATTTGTCTTTGCTTATTTTTTAGGTGATAGCTAAGTGGTTAATTGAATTGTCTCATCTTAATGGAGTAAGACTGTACTACTTTTTTATTTGTCACAAATCATTGCCCATTGTGCTGTGTCAAATCTCAGGACAGAGGGACAGATCACTGAATCACATCTTGGGCAGATTTCAAAATCTCTAAGGCACTTCTGATGATTAAAGTTGTAAATTTCCATTTTCAGTTATTAGTTATTATTCAGTTCTAAACTTATTTTTCTATCCCATTGAAACACTGATTTATCCACTGCAGCCCATGTAAGTGCCTTCAGGGACTCAAAACACAGAGGACAGTGCTGGCCGTGACTCTTTTCACGCATTTTGTTGGCCCAGGAGTGAGGCTGGGGTTCATGATCTGCTCTGGGTACATCCTCTACTCCCCATTTTCCAGCCCTTTCAAAGTTGACTGACTCTGTTCTCCAGCTACTTTTGATCTCTGTGTAGGGGGCCAAGCCCACTCAAGTTCAATTGTATCCAAACCCACCCAGCACTAGCCCCCATCAAAACACCACACAGTTGCTTCCCCCTGCTCCTTTTTAAAGACATTTCAGTGGTTTTTACTATAGTCACTATGTTTAGCAACCATCATTAGTCTATAAATTTGTTTTAAAAGAAAGCCTTATATCACAACCATATTTTTTAAAACATGTAACTTGTCATAATTAGAAGTTAATAGTAGAACAAATATTATGATTAAAAGACAACCATGTTATTCAGTTCTTGATAAGTAGTGCTGCCCATTGAAGGCTTCAGTGTTGAGGTCTGTTGTTTGCTAAAGACAGAAGTCACTTCAGGGTTACACTGATGCTGAGGACATACCAATGGCTACATGAGACTCTCCCTTTCTTGGGAATCATCAAAAGGATTGAAGGTGAAATTTTCATTTTCCAAATACCTGATTTGATAAGATAGTATTGTTCAACATCAAGTCCACTTAAAAATCACTGGGAACATGTGCTGTACACTTTGGGAGGCTCTGTGTTAGGTATTTCCTATGGTATGTAGGCCTCGTCTTCATTTTGCCAGGATACTTTCATCTTTGTAATTTTTTTAGTTCTCTTCTTGTTTGATTCTTCACAATTACACCATTCTGGCCATAGCAAGTGCCAGGTGGAGAATAACTGGGGAACCCAGGTGGTAATCACAACCAAGACCTCTGGAATGCAGTCCCAGTTGGTTTTCCTAGCATCTCCAGCCACCCCAGCCACGGTCCCAGTCATTGTGGAGCAATGAGAGCTGCCCATCTATGCTACCTCCAAATTACCGACCCACAAAACTGTAAGTATAATAAAATAGTTATTGATTTTTCACACTATATTTTGGGAATATTTGCAACACAAAAGTAGGTAACAGAAAGACAAAGGTATAGAGTGACTATTTGTGCTGATTTTCCCAAATGGCCCCAGTACACACTTGTTGTCACAACCTCGTTATGAATAGTGCTGCTTTCACTCTCTGAAAGAGTGCTTGTTTGGATGATAAGTATATGTTGCCCATCCTACTATGCCATATTCTGTACTTGAACTATGACTTTGCCAAGTTCTTTTGTCTCATGTTATCTGAAACACTACATAATGGGAAGAAGACACGGGGCTGAATGTTGTCTATGAGCATACATGTTGCTCTCAGGAAGATTTCAGAATTTTTGAAGCACACATGCAGGAAGAGAGATATTTAAAGGTAGATTTAAAAAACAATTTCTCAACTAGTGACACTGAAAAGGCAATAAAACAGAATTTTGTTTACCTTCTCATATCTGGTAATAACAAAAACAGGCTTGAGGAAGAGAAGTCAGGCAGCAATGTTTCTGTACTTCGAAGACTGAAGGACAAATTACATGTTCAAAGATGATGGGCAATGTTGTTTGTATTTAATAATAGCTATTACTTCTTCAATGTATCTATGTAGTACTATAGCACAACAACATACAATATTTCACTCCATCCACACAGCAACCCTATGGAGTAGGTACTGTTAACACTCCCATTTTATAGATAAGAAACTGAGGATTAGTGAGATTAAGTAACCTGCACTAACATTCAAGGCTGATAAACAGAAGAGCCAGCATGCATACCCAGGCAGTCTGATTCCAGAGCCTGTTCTGTTAGCCATCAGCATGTAATGTCTCCCTATTAAAATACAACACAGAAAAATGAATTTATAAGCACCTAAAAGATCATAGGACATTAGACAAGATATTATTTTGTGAAGAAAATTCATCCATATTTTCTGATTAATTTATTCTCTTTGGATGAATCTTTTTCTCTTCTAATTACGTTCAGACAAGTTTTGCGGGCATAGCAGAATCAAAGATTATTGGTTATCTTGTCTATGGTACATCAGTGTTGAGATGCTTGACACTTTACCAACAAGTTAAGAACATTTATGTAGCTTATATACTAATGGAAGCTGATGCCACACTGCTTGGAATGCATATCATTTCTAAGAGATAGGCTAACTGTCACACAAAGTTCTGCAAGGGCTGTTTCTCAGCCCAACACATTTTTAATTTTTTGCAATAGTGACTTAAATGATAGAACATTCTCCTTACATTTCCTGTAATGCTAAAATGATACAGAAATCATATTTGAATATTAAAATGATGAAGATAGAAGAATAAATGATTATATGACAAAGGCTGAGAAACTAAATTTTTGAAATAACTATGTTTGCACATATACAAATTGTTTTTCATGTAGAGCTCACCTCAGAGGAAAAGGGTATATCTACAACTGCTGGAAAAAATATATTTACTAGTAATTCACAAGAAGAAACTAAGCCTCAGCATCTTTTCTATTTAGAGAGAAGCCCATCTTGAACTCAAATCTGCACATTATGGTCCCTCCCCCGAAAATCCAGTACACATCTCCTCTCATCACTATAACATGAGGCAGCATTCTCCTTTGGCCAGAAAAAAAAAAGAGAGAGAGAGAGAGAGAGAGAACACAAAGTACTTGAATTAGAGGGAGACAAATAACTTTAGGCTTTACAGACAGAAAAAGAAGCCAGACATTTTGCAAAGTGATACAGTTGAGTAATAGCCAATATCCAAATAGAATTCTATGGCCACACACAGTTCTAAGTGCTTGAAATATACTAACTCATAGGATCCTCTTAATAACACTAGGTGTCAGGGATGATTTCTATCTCCATTTTGCAGAAAAATTAAAACTGAATTGACCAAAACTGTAGAGTCAAAGTTTAGGCCTAGACAGTCTGTGCTTACAATTACATTATCCTGCCTGTCAGAGAAAAAGTATCTATTTTAAGTGAAATTTGGACAAAATATTAAAGCCCAATGGGTACAAGCGGAGAACATGAACCACATAAAGCAAGAAAAAGACAGCAGATCCTAAATGAGGAAGAGGAGAAAGGAAGAATGAATAAAGCTATCCCCTTCCCTGGTAAGTTTTGAAAAATATCCCTAGGTCCGGGGTGATAGGTGGAAGAAAGGGGGAGGGAGACAGATATTAGCAATAGATGTCAGGACCTTCCAGAATAGAATTTACAATACACCACATAGAATTATGTTTCAATACGCTGTATTTTGTGTCATCTACAATTCTGTTACTCTCAACACATCCTTTTGGTTTCTGAATAAAATGCTGATTTTCAATGCTGTTTTTTCAGGAGATATATCTTTAGATTGGGCAGAAACATATGGCAATTGGCAGTCAAAATTGGAGAGCTTAAGTGTTCGGCAGCACCCATTAGGGAATGTGGCCTTAACAGGGTCTCTCTCTCTCTCTCTCTCTCTCTTTCTAGTTGTACTATATTTTGGAAAGTGACTCAGAAAGAAATATGTCATAATAGCTAAAGCTTAATACAAGCCAATGACCGAAGAATGGGAGGTGGCAGAGATGATGATCATTTTATTCATTGTAGGGATAGATGTGATAATAAATCGTAAGGAACTCAGAGGTGCCAGGAGGGAACTATCAAAATCATAAACAAGGATTAAACAGGGCCTGAAAAGAAGCAAAAAGAAGCAGGCTTTCTAAACAGAACAGAAGGCTACAGAGAAACAGTCTTCGAATGTGAGAGCAAACATTATGCATAGCTGGTGACATTCAACTTCGGGTGAATTCCTGATCCAGGTTTTTTAAAGCATTGAAATGCATTCCAAGAGTCGGGAACAGAATCTCCAAGGCAAGGATTTTATTTTTAATCTTTTGAAGTAAAAAATACACTGGCCTGGGGTGATTTTAACGCAGTGTTTCTCTGAGCCCAGGACTCGATTAGCTGGCGTTTCAGGGTCCTGTGAAGGCTGACCACGCTCAGAGCTAACTCCGAGGAACCACAGCAAATGTTGGCAGGCACTCACTGCAGGCGCTGGGGCTCCAGAGCCCCGCGGCCCATTATCAGACCCCAAAACACTGCCAAGAGCAGTTTGGGTTTTTTTTTTTTTTCCTTCTGTTGTTGTCGGTGGCGTGGAGTCCTGTATTCCATAACTGTAAACTAGGTTTAATTAGGACTTTTATTTAGAGGAGAAAAAAGTGGTTCTTAAGGGGAATGATTTCTAAGGACCTCCTTCAATACTGTATAGCAAAAACACAGAACATGCCATATGAACCCCGCTTGGGAAATTTAAATAAGGAGCTTTAGAAACATAACGTGATTTGGCAAGAGCGTGATTTGAATGTGGTTGTGAGGTCCCACTAGCAACATATGCTTTTACTAAGCTGCACGATTCCTTTCTTTCACAGTCTGAGCTTTTCAAATGTTACATTTTCTACGATTATCATTCTGAACCCAACCCAAAGTAGTTAACTCCGAATAAAACTATCCTATTATGAAATTAGAGCTCATCCTGAGGAAGAGGTGGGGGCAGTTTTTTAAATTTGACCCCTTTCTCTTCTCCCCACCCCCTCCAAATACACTCACCAAAACTAACGCAGTGGGGTGAGGAGAGAAGAGGGGGAGAAGTCTGCTTATGATTATGAATTGAACTTTGAACCGTTCCTATTGTTCCTGCCAAGGATTTCTGAATGCTAATGTAAAAAGATATATATAAAGTTAGATCTGCTAAGGTATTGTAAGAGTCTACTGTAGCGCACCAACCTTTTTTCCTTGCTCCATTGTTAAAGATAATATGCCTTTCCAGCAAAAATGCTTTCAAGATGTAACCATATTTTGAAACGAGCATCATAATACACCCTTCGCAAGCCTGGAATTTGGAAACAAAGAACTTGCTTTGATCTGGTTTCCTTCCTACCTGGTGAGCAGGGAGACAATGCTGCCGGAGAAGGTCTGGACACGTCCCTGGTCCCACTTGCTTTTTCCCCCTCTTTCTTCATCATGTGGGCCCTGACAACCTTTGTTTCTTAAGCTACATAAATTGAACAGGGTTAAGACTATCAGCTCTCGTCCTAGCTCCAAAACAAGCCAAGGCAAGAAAGGATTCTCCAGCTGACAGACATGCTTCCAGGGTTTCTGCTAAACCAGTGGAGTGGTAAACGCTCCCCGCTCCCCACACCACTGCAATGATGAGAGGTTAGATTCTGGGCTTTCTTTCATGCTCCTCCCTTCCACGCCGCTGAAGGGATACTTCAGATTATGTAAAAAGGAAAAAAATGAGCCTAGTATCTAGGCTCCTTCATTGTTCATTCGCACTGTGTTTCACAAATGCTTCTGGTCTTGAAGTATCGCCTCCTGTGAAAGTCGTACCCACGGAATCTCAGCATGACAAGCCCTGACTTCAATAAAATGGTTTTGCTGATTGAAATGGTTTTCAAACATGGATGAATTGATCTTTCCCCAACAAGGTCTGGGTCAGCAAAACCTAATTTGTGATTTTTCATAGGAGTAACAACTGAAGGAGAAGGGTAGTATGTCTCAGTTTGCAACGTAAATGATCCATCCATAGAACTATCTGATTAAAAGGGGTAATCAGTGATGACTCATTGACATGAGGGATGTGAGAGTTCCAGCAGAGGAATCAGCAAGTAGAAGGTGGCTGATGTATTTGAGTTGAATCTGGATCTCAGATCCAATTCTAAGGTTTCCATGTGGGTCTTAAGAAAAACTTACATTAATATTCTTAAAAGAGGTTATGGTTAAGATTTCAGGCCTTCAGAGGACAACTTAAGGATCTAGTTTATTCATAGAGAGCATTAGTCACTCTAAAAAACTTTCTATTGTCAACACCCTTCAGGCCTCTAGAAGGAAGAACACTGTTATGAATTGCAAAGCCTACCAATCCTCTCCAACAGCACACAACATTGCATTAGGGGAAACCTGATCTCAAACGAATAAATCTCTATTATTTACAACGACTTAGAGACTTACATATGGGACATTTCTAAATGAAGTTATTTTGGGGTGTTAGTGTTTTTCTCCTACATTCTGCCTAATTAATGCTGATATCCAGGTTCCAACAAAAGCCCCCTCTCCACAGGAAGCCTCTCAGCCCTGTTCCTTCCAGCCAGATTCAAAACACTGGCAATATTATTCCAACATTTTGGAATTTAGCAAAACCACTGCATTACCAGACAGTTATGTATGCAATAGTGTCTGATTGGCTAACTGCAGGAATAATAGATGGATAATTGTTATAGTTACATTCTGATGAAATCTAGATAAATGTGGCTTGAATCAAGCATATGGTAACCCTAACGTTAAAATTTAAAAACAAACAAGCACAAAAAAGCAAAATCAATAGTTGTGTTGACATTTTTCCCTCCTCTTGTATGTGGACATTAAAATAAAACACAACCACTTTGTTTTTTGCTAGTCTAAAATGATACAGGTTAGAGATGATTTTGGACCTTTTGAATTAAGATGAATTAATACAGTTAAAATGTATTAACTAAGCAATTTACTTATATCACCAAACTTCATGATCAAAATAAGTACAAATTGTACCTTTATGTTACACATGAGGACACTGAGACTTGAAAAGGCTGAGTGAATTGATCAGAAACATTCAAGTCAATAACAGAACTGTACCTGCACCAAGGCAGTCTTTAGTATACTTTTAAGCAGACTGACGTGGAAATTGTGTGTGTGCAGGGTAGGGGTGCATGTGTGCAACAAAGATTGGGCAAAGAGGGTAAGCAAAGATACTGCATGAGATGGTTTTGCCCCTCTGATCTGTAAAACATTTTCTTTAAGGGATTAGAACCCTGGGCTTGCAAACTACTCTCCACGTTGCCTAATGAATCCCAACCCCCTAAGTGGTATAGTGTTATAATTTGTGATAGCATTTTCCATAGCACCTTCGTGGCAGAATGGAATCCAGTTAAGCAGCTAAAACCTTTAAGAGAGCAGAAGGACCCATCACCAGAGGGAGCAGCAGAATGAAGCGCAGACTGTGCTGCCTCGCCGTCCCCTCCCGAGCATCCCCCATGGCCCCACTGTTCACTTTACACTCCCCGGGCTGGAAGATAGGAGTTTTCTGACCTTCCCATCAAGAAAACATGTTGTCCACAGAAATGGACTTTTGGTAGACACTTGGTCAGCATTTCAGCCAACCATAATGAGAAAAAAACGGCCATAACCATATAAAAATAGAATGTCTCGAGACAAGGAACTATTTGGTTTGAAATCCTGACTTGTGTTGTTACCATAACAGAGTGTGATGCGCTTGAAGTGTCTGAGAGCACCGGGTTGAATGTCCAACACACGTCACTCTTCCCACATCACTACATGTGATAATGGCAGCGGACACAGAAAGAGGGAGGTTAAAAAAGAAGTAAGCGGAAGAATAAATGACACGGGCTTAAGGTATCACTGATATACTTTTTGAGATTACTCTGTGTGCAGGACACAGCATAGTATGGAAGAAGAAAAGTAACTTTTGAAAGCTGGCAAGAACTAGGTGCAAATCCCAGTATTAAGGTCGAAGTGCATTACTTCACCTTTGAATATCAGTTTCTAATTTCAAAATTGGGAACAGCAGTGCCTAATTTGAAAAACTGTCAGAATGGAATAAAATGCCCCCTTTCCTTGTGTGGAGGAGACTGATTGTTGTCACCAGTATCCACTATTCCCTTTCTTACATTATGACTGGATTAGACTGTAGCCTCCCAGCTAGAAACGAAATTTCCCAATGGCCTTCGGTGGCCCTGTCATTGAGCTCTGGCTACGGGAATGTGAGTGAGGATGACCTGTGTGCTTCTTCCTGACTTGATCTATAAAATTTGCTCAAATGCTCCACCACAGTCTCATCTTTCTGTTGGTTGACATTCCAATGCACAAAGCAAACCTGAGAATGAAAAACGCAATTAGCCTAGGTCTCTGAATTAGAGCCCAGCGAGGAGGGCTACTGCTGAACTATAATACTTTCTAAGGACTATTTCAAGTGAAAAAAAACCTGTATTTTTAAGGGCATGAAATGATTACTGAGTTTGTTTTTATAGTAGCTTATCCTCATATACTCAGGCAATTCAGGCAATAGCTTATAAAGCATAACTTCTATCTTTATGAGGTTACGATTTAGGTAAGGATTTAAGATAGACACTCAGGTATCTATCTGATCCTAAGGCAGTATGTGGACAAGGGTAAGCCAGTGGTATGGAAAAGATAATGCTGTGTGTTCCACAAACAATTCCATTTTCATTTTGGCACCAAGGAATTCTACCTCCCCAAGCTCTCTTTGTAGCTACATGGGACAGTGTGACTAGTTGTGGGTAACATGATATGGGAGGATGTCATGTATGCCAGTTCCAAGCCTGGTAACTCAAATACCCAATGAAGTCCTTACTTCTTCACTTCTTGCTCTCCTGACTGCAGAAAGCCCATTGAAGCCTCTGAGGTGGCCTAGGGGCTCCCGCAGTGGAGGGATTCCACTGCACTTTCTCATGGAGGAGCAGAAGCAGCTGAGCAACCTGAGCAAGATTGCTGGTGCTGGACTTGGCTAAAGGAGAAATAATCTTCACACTGTGATAAGCCATTGGGACTTGGGACTATTTGTTACAACCATCAGCCTATCCTGACCAGTAAATATGACATTATAAACAGTGATCAGAAAAAGAAAGTCCTTTGTATTTAGAAATGATTGTGGAAGTCTCTTCAGGAGTTAGTATTTGAGCTCATTTAATTAAGTAGAAAGGATAAAGGAACATACTTACATATGTGGTAGATATAGTTACTGGGTTCAGATTTTATTGTGGTAATTTTTCCAGCTTCTTCAGACCAACGGCTCACTGGACAAAGCACTTTC
>PVKM010011498.1:0-33088 GCA_004027735.1 Carollia perspicillata
ACTCAAGCTTCAAGATAGTGCCTTGGTTCCATAGGAGAGGAACTCCGGGCTAATGATATCCCAGACAGATTCACTCCAGGACTTGGTTGGAAGATTGAGATAAAAGTCAACTGGAGGCAGGCCTGGTAGAAGGAGAAGAGAGAGGAGGATCAGCAACCGCAGGTCTTGGAAACCTGGCTGCTAGTTTCACATCAGTTTCTGTGCTACATGTCGTTTCCTGCCTTTGACTGAAACGTGGTTTCAGAAATGCTCAGTGGAGGTACATTTCTGAGGTGATGAGAGCAGGACTGAGGCAGGCATTTCAATTTGCTTTGACTAAACTGTAACTTACAGGATACCTACCTACTCTGTATGCAATACTGTGAGACTGCATTGGAAGAACTCATCTCGTAGTCTAGCAGGAAGAGTAAGAACAGTCTCAGGCTCCAGGTATCGGTGTGATATTTGAAATACAGTATAGTGCAAGAGCACACATGACTCCTGTAAGGGAAATTTGGGAATATTTCTTGTACGCACTAAATCTAGTGCTTTACTCATTAGGACCCCCAGCTGGACTGTAAGGTGTTTGAGGGCGAGGATGATATCTGATTCATCATCAGATTGTCAGTGGCTAACAGTACCCAGTTTATAGTTGACACTCAATGTCTATTTGATGAATTATATTAACATAAGATCACATCTATTCGTGTTTCATTATTGATCTCAGGCTCAGAAAACAAGCTTTGCAACTGGCTTATGCATGATGGGCTCCTCTCTCTCTTCCTGCCAGTGGGAAGTGGCTTTCCAGGGGAGTCAGGGGGTGGGTTTAGAAAAAGTCAAGATTTTTCTCCTTTCTTCTTTGTAACCTGCTCTGTAAGTGGACTTTAACTCATCATAAAATGGTGCTAGTTAAACCACACTCATTTACAAAGAAAGGGACTTAAGATTTGAAAAATATTATAAACATTTGATCAATATAAATTCAGCTGTCCCTAAAGTAACTCTTCATTATATACCAAAGAATATATAGCTCTTGCGTATAATATGGGATGAATTACCCCAAAAAGGACTTCATTATAACAATAATAATGATTGAGTATTTATGCCATGCTATGAATCATTCTAAATGTCTTACATGTGTAATTTCATTTAATCTTCACAGCCAAGTCATGAACTTTTAAGGTATGAACTATTATGTCATCAGCTCAATTTTACAACATGATGAAACTGAAGTTCAGAGAGGTTACATAACTTGCAGGAGGACACACAGTTGGTAAACAACAGAGACGGAGTCGAACTGGGAACTCATGTGTACTCATTATTCTCTGTATTGTTCTCAGCCTTGGTGCGGTCACCACCATGGAAACCGTCTATGGCACGTGAGTTGTACTTTATCTAGTGTGGGCAAGAAAGCATATGTCTAAGTCAAAGTTCAAAGAAATGGATTCTTTAGGAGAAAGCTTCAGGAAAAAAGATGTGAGTTTTTGCCTCAACATTTCTCGCCAGGGCTCAGTTTCTTCATTTGTACAGAAGAAATTAAATGGCCTGTGAGATCCCTGCCTATTCTAACATCTGTAAACCTAATTAGGCACACAGGCCCCATTGAGGACAAGAAATAATAGAGTGTTTTGTAACTAAATGCGTGTCCTGTTTCCTGCAGACGTACAATATCCATTTTAAATGCTTTTTTCATGATGTCATTTAATCCTTGCATCTCATTTTTATTTTCCTCCATCAAACTTTAAATTTTATTTTGCCTTCTTATAGATTGTTTTATATACTTTCTGGAAAGACAGGAGTGAGATGGGCCAAAGTATTTGGGGGATGTTTTGTAGTCAGTCTTTTAATGTTTTAAGATTTCCTCTAGTATATGTGTAATTTCTCAAATGGCAATAAATATAAAGATAGATGTTCAAGTTGATTTGCATTCTTTAGAACAATGGATTTACATCACAAACCAAAAATATTATTTTAGACTTTACATACAGAGGGATAGGACTGAAATATGTATTGCAGCCCAGTCATATCCTGTAAACATCCTATTATATGCTGTGGTAGAGATTCTTCCCATCCAAACCCATTTAAGGCCATGCTGTGCTGTGGCAATATTATACATAGTCCGGTATCACCGAGAGCAGCTCAGGAGGGAGCCATGAGAATGGAATGTGTGTATACTTTAGAACTAGGTTAGTCTGCATTCCAACCTCGGCTCTGGTGTTTACTAGCTGTGCAAACTTGGGGAAGTACAACAACTTAAAATTTCTGTATTTTGATTTCCTCATTTGAAAATGGCACTACTTCACACATTATTGTGGGTGGTTCAGAAGATTGAATAACTTGATATTTGTCACGACATCTAATAGAATGCCTAGAACTTAGTAAATACTCCACAAATGTTGGTTTCATTCTCTTCCTTGCTTGCTTTTTCCTTTTTCAAACACACCACATTACAAACTAAGAAAATACATATTTTTGGCAAACACAAACTAAAAGAAGTGATTCCTGGTTATGGGTCGGGAAAATTTCAACTTGTCAGCCATTATTTTCAGAAATGTCACACAATTCTCAAATTGAAGATAATTTTAACTTATTTAAAAATGATACCTGGGTAAATGGCTGGTGTCACAAAATAAAATAATAACAACTGTACTAGTTATCAAGAGGTTGGGAATCCCCACAACAAAACAAAAAGAGAAGTGGAAATTTGCCATTTAAGAAAGAAACAGATAGGATCTTCAAAACCAAGAACCAATTACTATTAGGGGTAAGCACACACAAAGCACTTGACTAATATGATAGTTTTTCATGTTGTTAGGTGATTAAAGTCACAACGCAGTGATTCCTACAATGAATCATATATGACAATTTTACATACCTAAGTATTGCAATAGAAACAAAAGGTAATTGGAAAGGTAATTTCTGTTGTAATAAAATTTAGAATTTAACATAAAGAGAATTGTTGTCTATATTTTCCAGAATATTTAGGAAATGGCCAATTACAAGAGGATAGAGTAAAAATTAATAAGGGACTAAACATATATAAAAAGCCTCAAATTTTCAGGTCTATTTGAGTTGAATTTCGAAGCTATGTACAATATGAAAACATGTTTTATGTAACATCTTATTATTACAAATGAAAGGAAAATTCGGAATTCAATCATTACTGACATACATACACACATGACA
The DNA here is from genome assembly GCA_004027735.1 of Carollia perspicillata. Taxonomy (NCBI): domain Eukaryota; kingdom Metazoa; phylum Chordata; class Mammalia; order Chiroptera; family Phyllostomidae; genus Carollia; species Carollia perspicillata. The sequence continues at coordinate 3,166 of PVKM010011498.1, forward strand.
TCATTCAAATGATTCTCTGTATAAACTTTGGAAGTGAATGTTAATCGTCAGGGGTCTGCCGGTTGTGGTGTCGCCACTTAAGCTGCAGTGCAGGCATCAGTAATGGGATGGATACCACACATGAAATGTGTGGGTAATTTAATTCTTTTATGTGTTGGGACATACTACGGAACAAAATTGACAAAAATCCTTCTTCTCACAGAGTTTACATACTACCACAAAGATTTGTTTTTTCAATAACAAGGGCATTCTTTTTTTTAAGATTTTATTTTTTTATCTTTAGAGGGCAAGGGAAGGAGAGAGGGAGAGAAATATCAATGTATGGTTGCCTCTCATGTGTCCCCTGCTGGGAACTGGCCTGCAACCCAGGCATGTGCCCTGACTGGGAATTGAACCGCGATCCTTTGGTTCACAGGCCCGTGCTCAATCCACTGAGCTACACCAGCCAGGGTAACAGCAAAGATTTTTAAAGTGAGTTATAAATATGTTAAAAGATTAAAGGGTCATGGAGGGAAGTAAAGCAAGAGGGTACATGGTTGGGTTTTGAGAATTGGAAATAATTTAAGCGTGTTTTGGGGTATTAGTAAGGAGAAATTAGAGTGAACAGAAATGTTAATGGAGATTAGAGAGATTTAAATGCAGATTGTAGCAAGGAAAAAGGGAAATTATGACAATAGAATCTTAAGGTTGTCAGGAGGATTAGATCTTGTTTAGGAAATCTTCATTCTTCAGAGTAGGAAACAGAAATTTCTAGGGTTTAAAGAATAGGGAGTAGAAGTAGAATGAAAAGAAAGATATTTTGAAATAGTATTCATCTCTTTAGATTAATACTGTCACCTATCCTGAGCACAGATATTTTCTTGTGACCCAGAACCAAATGTTCTCGGGTTCACTCTACTGGAGACATTAAATATAAGTGCAAGGCAAAAGTGTCAGGTCGTTGGCTATTTGAAGATCTTCTCCGTTGCCCTCAGATGTGATTCTATCCCTTCCAGTGGATGAGTGGGGAAAAGTCTCTCTTACATAAACTCACTCTCCAGGCCCTGCGAGGTGAGGCTGGCCTGAATGGGGTCTGGGCTGAGAGGAAAGGCCTGAAATACCCAAGCGTAGTCCTTCCCTCTCTGAGGATCTGGAGGGGAGAACCCTGGCAGGGCCTCCTCCATTGTGCAGGCAAATGCTTCCTTCCCCTGGTGATCTTTTATACAAGAAAAACTCGAAGAGGAATTTGCACTTTTTCTAATGGTGCTCAAGGAATCATCAACCTGGAGGTCTGTTGATCACAGGGAGCCAACACCAGAAGCCAATTCTATATTTTTCTTATTTTTTCCTCTAAACACTGTACAACCCCCTCCAGTGCTCACAGCCTACAGGTAAGGAAGCTGGGCAATAGTTCAAGGCTGCAATTTACTCTGGCATGGGTACACTATGAGAGGCCCACCACAGACAAGGGCCCGTCATAAATCCATTGCCATGCTCCAGAAGCCAATACTTTTTTAAAATTCTCACCTGAGGATTTTTTAAAAAATTGATTTGAGAGAAAGAGAGAGAAACATTGATCAGTTGCTTCCCATATGTACCCTGAATGGGGATCAAACTAGCAACCTTTAGGTGTATGAGATGATGCTCCAACCAACTGAGCCACCTGACCAGGACAGAAGCAAACTCTTAAATGGACAAGAAGACACCTGTTTTTAGGAGGTGGCATCCCAGTTTCCATCCACCATTCTTCATAAATCACGGTGATGACTCTGTGGCTTCCAAGGAACTTCCAGGCTTGAGTCATCATGACTTCAGTGCCTCATCTAGTTTCCTGCAGCCTATTACTCCCAGAGGGGCAAAACTGAAACACCTATTTGCCATGGACTTTGCCCCTTGTTCCCAGCCTTAGTGGCTTTGCCTTCATCTGGATGGTGGATAAGAGACATATTTCACAGAGTTAGTAGAATCTAACTCAAGAGCTAGGAGCCAGTAAGTCAAGTGTATGTCCATCAGCACCAGGATCCTGTAGCAGGGATTTAAATAGCAGCAAATTCCTTACTGGATAATGAATAGAACAGAGGAGATGGTAACGATAATGGTAGAGCAAGCTTTAGCTTTGGAGAATACTGTAGGAGTCAGGATAACAAAGTTTTACAATCTCTAATGCATTAATCATAAACCTTCTTTAGCTAGGTTAATATATTTACTGGGAAGTTTAACATTGTCTCAAATTCAATGTCAGGAAGCCTTTACTTTAGAGCAGTTTGAGGTGATCCCCTTGACTGGTGACTGGATAAGTGCCAGAAAGGTTCAACTAAAAAATCTCTGCATTCACTTTAATCTTAAATTGTTTTGAAATCTGTTGGTAGGCAGAATGGAAACCTTTTTCCTAACTTCAAGAAAGTCCAGGAAAGAGTACAGAGAATGATCAAAGGGGCTGAAAATAAGGTCTAGGAGAAGAATTTAAAAGAAGGGAGCTGACTTTGCATGGAGAAAAAAGAACAGGCTGGAAGTACCAATTATAATGGCTTTGAAGGCTTCAAAGATTTCCTATTCATAGTCATCCATCCATTCATTCATTCACCCAAAGTGCCATGCACTGAGGGACATGCAGAAGGACAAAAATAGAGGTAGAAAGAACAGATCTTTGGTTTAAAAAATCTTCTCTTCATTGCCAGTGACCAAGATTTGAACAAAATTGAGTATAGGTTGGGCATAAGCAGGAAATAAGTCTGAAGTGAAGGGATTTGAGAAATTGAAATGCTTGCCAAAGCCACAGTAGCAATGGAAATAAATATAATCCTACATGCCATTTGCTTATGAGAACTACTTCTGGCTAAGTGGTGAAGTAATTTTCGGGGCCGATGAAGAGAATTTCCATCAGAAAAAAAATCACAGCTTCAATTTTGTAGTTTGGAATATTCTGTGATAGGCCTTGTGTGGTCAGTATTAAGTAAGGCAAATATTTCATGGTTTCCACTGTGTTTTTCATCTATACTCTGCACTGTGTGATTTATATCAGGGTCTATCCAGACCACAGAAATAGCACAAAAGAAAACGCCATAATGGCATTTCTTCTCACCACACGGCTGTTACAAAAACCCCCATGACCACGTTTACCAAGAAAACAGTAGGTATGAATTCACAGTAACCAGTTGGGTTACTAAGTCCTGAGTTCCTCTGTGCCACAGGTTATTGGAATTGCCCAACTCTTGATTAGCTGAGAGTTATTATTTAGTTACCATCACATATAAAATTGTGACTTTATGTCACAAATATAGGGATGATCTTTTACTTTATTTAAATAGTATGGACAAAAAAATCTTGATGATTCAAATACCAAAATAGTGTCTTTCATTTTTTTTTTTAACTTGCAGATTTTGGTTTGACTCTAACAACTAAAATAGGTAAGTTTAAATTTTTTTAGCCATATATAAATCCAATTTAAAAATTTATGAGAGACCAAGACAAGAGAAGCAGAATTTTATGATGAAATGAAGGAACTCCTCAGAAGAGCAATTGCTAGTCAATTTTCTCAATATTCAATTATCTTTGTGGGAATTTAAATATGAATTTTATTTTTTAAGAACAGAGTTATCTGTTATGGGCCTCCCCAATATGCAAACTACCTGTACCTAAAATTATGAGGAATCAAAAGGTTGTTCTTACTGTGTTCTTTTTTGTTTATTGTATATACAATTATAAATTGAATAGGTCAATATAAAGAAATTGTGCATTTTTAATTAAATCCTTTAATTAAAAATCCTTTAATTAAAAATCCTTTTGTCAGAATAAATAACATTCTGACAAAAAGTTTCTACTTGGTGCAAAGCACTTTGTTTCCCCCTAAAAATAATACTTAAGTACATGTAAATATAAATTTATATATATATATAATTTATTAATGTAGCACATGAGACAATTACTGGAAAAAAGTTTCTAAATATATATCCAATTGCATGTCATATGCACCTAATTCAATAGAAGCGGCAAGTGTTTAATTGAAATCCACCTGTTGCCCCTCCATCCTGAAACAATGTCTTATATACCAAGTGTCTATCTGTTCAGAGCTTACCTGTCTCACTTCCAATCAAAGGCTGATTTGCAAAATGCTTGACAAAATCCTTCAAAGATGGGAATTCATTAAAGCCAAATTTAAATGAATATCCAGTATATTCAACATGAAAGTGTTTGACAGAGTCTTTGGCTCTGAAAGGGAAAAAGAAATACTTAATGTTATTTAACAAATAAATATCATTTTTGAAGGAAAATAGTAACCTTAGGTATTTGTACCACCTTTAAACCTCCCTAAAAACTGAGAATTATGACACAACCATTGAAATTATTGGCATTTCAGTGATTTAAGCACAGGTTTTTTTTGTTTGTTTTTTGTTTTTTTTTGTCAAACTGTGCTCTTAACAATTTTTCACTCCAGTGGAAGATAAGAGACAATGGTCCCTGTGCATTCTGTCACTTGTCGAAAGAGTCCTTGCACATTAACCTCCCCAAGGAGCATGAGTTTAAGAAGGGCAGGGAAAAGAGGTGATGGAAATGACAGGTCATATCTTCCCCACATTCTCCTCTGTCCTTGGCCTAACTTCCTTACTTGTTTGGCAGTCAGTCTGAATTCTACTTCTGTCACTGAATTAGTTTTGTGAGTCCAGCCCTTTTCTTCCCATGCCAGTTTCACTGCCTACTGACTGAAATATCAAATTCCCTACATTTAATGTTCCACTTCATTTTTGGAATAAGCCAGAGTACTAAACAACTATAAATTATATATGGTATATATAAGATCTGTCCAGAAAAAGTCCAGCCATTGTTAATACAATGAGAATGGGTTGTGCAACATCGATGTAACTTGGCAGCCAAGGAGAGTGGACTGGAATGTGCATGCATGAACAACGACAACTTCACTGTACTAGTCAGTGGGGGCGGTAGACACCATTGAGTGAGCATGTGTACTGTGTAGCCATTGTATTCAAAATGACTGAGTGAGTAGAGCAATGAATCTGCATCAAATTTTGTGTTAAGCTTGAATGTTCTTCTGCAGAAGTTATTCAGAAGGCTATAGCTATGGGCAACTGGCAGCTTCATCATGGCAACACACTCACTCATGCATCATGTCTCATGCAGTGTTTTTTGGGGAAACATCAAATCACCCTATTGACTCAGCCGCCCTACAGCCCAGATTTGGCACCCTGTGACTTCTGGCTTTTCCCAAAACTAAAATCACCTTTGAAAGGGAAGAAATTTCAGACTATCAATAAGATTCAGGGAAGTACAATGGGGCAGCTGACAGCAATTGGGAGATATGTGTGAGGCCCCAAGTCACCTACTTTGAAGGGGACTGGTGCATCATTGTCCTATGTACAGTGTTTCTTACATCTTGTATCTTGTTCAATAAATGTCTTTATTTTTCATACTACATGGCTGGATACCTTATGGACACACTTTGTATACTTTATTTGAACATTTATTTGAATCCCTCTACTCCTCTCCTCTCTGTGCAGGGCAGGCTCTAGCTGTCACATGCATCAGAAACCAGAATCAGCTCTGGCAGAGCAGCTCAGTTTGTTAGAGCATTATCCTGATATGCTAAGGTTTCAGGTTTGATCCCTGGTCAGAGCACATATAAGAATTATCTAATGAATGCATAAATAAGTAGAACAACAAATTGATGCCTCTCTCTGTCTCTCAAATTGATAAAAATTCAGAATCACTTGGAGGTCTTGTTAAAACCTTTATTTCTGGGCCCTACCTCTTGAATTCCTGATTCAGTACGTCCAGGGCGGGACCTGAGAATCTGCATTCCTACCACATTCTCAGCCGATGCTACTGGTCTGGGGACCACACCTTGAGAACTGCTGCTCTCGTCCAGCTGGACCTACATTTCTCCTAGGACATTTTACTTTGTCCTTTAGCTCATATAGTTCCTGTCACCTGCAACTTTTTCTCCTTTGTTTCTGACCAAGTGTCTATTCAAATACCACCTACTCTGACAAATCTTGCAAGATTCACCCAGCTTGAGTTACTTGCTTTTTCTCTTCTAAGAATCCAAGTGCTTATTTTCATGTTATTTACTGCACTCTACTTTGTAGTGAGGTATTTGGAAATAACTTATTACTCATGTAAGACTACTTCCTAAGGGCAAATTCTTTGAATCTCCTATAAGACTTGTCAAAATGGTTGGCACAGAGTGGATGCTCTTAAATATTTATTTATTAACCTGAGCTGGTCTATGATTCCTGTCACATCTGCTATGTGCATGCGTGCATGTGTGTATTTTAAAGCATTTACAAATAATCATAATGGAAGTTAATTGTCTATAGTTAAATTTCTATATAGACATAATATATATGCCATCTATTTGTAAGGAGCTAATAATCCATTTGTTCAGATGAAACATATATAGGTGAAAAATTAACATGCTTTGATCCCATAATTCTACAGATTTGTTTGAAATTTTAGGGAGACACATACAGTAAAGGATCCATAGTGTAGCCACTTGATGAATTTTAACATTTGTTGTTGATCAAAAAAACACAGTTCATGCTTCCACCTAAACAGAATTTCATTTTTGATTAATAGTTTTCCCAAAAATGTTATTTAGAAAATTTGTAAAGAAAATATAGCTGAGTAACATAAAAATGTTAATGCTTTTTTTTCTGTGATCCTCTTATTTACCCCACTATCTTCCCACCTATTTTTCTCACTTCCTTTAGAGTAGCACGTAGACTTCCAGTGAGCCAGCAAATGGAAGGTGTAGCAGGCAGCATTCCAACACAGCCCCAAAGTTCTCAGCTCCTGGAGTACACACACTTTTCCCCAATTACCCAATACAACACCAATGTAAATGCTGCTGTGAAGGCATTTTTCTGATAATTAAGGCCCCAAATTGGCTGACCGTAAAATAAGGAGATTGGATGGGCCTGAACTGATCATGTAAGAGTTTTGGTAAAACCAGTTTCCTCTGACTGGTCACAGAAGAGGAAATCAGAGATATATGCTCTAACAGTCTAGGAAATAGCAAACATCCATGTGAACTGCCTATGGGGTCACTTGGCAAGGACCTGTGAATGGCTTCTAGGAACTGAGAGTGGTCCCTGGTTTATAGCTACATGGAAAATGGGGAGCTTAGTCCCACAGCAGCAAGGACATGAATGAAGAGGAAAAGAGAGAGTGAAGGAAGAGGATACTGAGTCCCAGAGAAGCCACAGCCTCTGCCAACACCTATATTTCACCCTGGTAAGAGGCTGAGCACAGAATCTAACCATATCATGCCTGGACTTCTGATATATAGAAACTGTGAGATAATCAATTTATGTTGTATTAAACCACTAAGATGTAGGGTAATTTGTTACCCTACATTTTCTATACTACATTTTTGTAGTACAGAAAATATGGAAGGCCCCCAATCCAAATAGAAGATAAGAAAATACACTAATTCTTGGCTTTTGCATTCATAGCAGCCTGCCATTAATTATTTAAGGAAATCTGTTTATAGCCATTTTCCCCCCATCAGAGGGAGAGGAGATTTGAAAAATATATTGCTGAGCTAGATAGAAATGAGGATTCAGAGAGAAAGGAATGTAGATGTTGCTACTGAGATAGTGACAAGGAGGCCTGGACCATGTGGAGCAAGAAAAAAAAAGAGAGAGAAAACCTTTTTATAAGGGATCGGTGATCAACGTGAGGAACTGCAACAGGGAGGGAACCTGTTGCTTTCTTTCAAGGGTATGTGGAGGTGCCATCAGAGCAGTAAGAAAATAGTAATAGTTCGAGGTTAATGGGCAGGTGGCTGAAGGCAGTTTCATGGAGTCCTCGCATGCCTAGTCTAAGCCAGGGGCAACTGCCCATGAACCCACAAAGACTTGCTACTTGCCAACAGAAAGGAAAGTGACAGATGCTGACTGAGAACCATCGACTCCCACTGCTTTTCTCATGGTAAGGCCAACTTCTCTGATAGGAAGGCCATCCAGGGGTGAAGGGTGAGGAGAGAGACCATGGTAGGACTGGACAGCCACTGTTTTTGATACCTAGTAGGGTCTAGATTAGCTTTGTTAACCTTCAGGGGAAATGGAGCCTTGAGCAAGAAGGTCAGTTCATTCACAGAAAAGAAAGAGTGAAAGTTGCATTAATGCCTACCTGAGGGTGTGATAGTGAGAGTTGCACAGACACGGATCACTCTGCGTTTCCAGAGGAAGCAAGGACACTCAGGGCTTGCATTCAGGGATGTGCATTCTGATGCTGTTTGTATCACTGGTTTATTAGGTGCAAGACAGTTTACTGCTTCAGGTTTCAGTTTCTTCATCAGTCAAGCCAGAGGTTTGGATTAAACAATTCATAAAGTCTCCTTCAGCTCTTACATTTTTTACTGGCTAATGGAAGGAGCAAGAATGTGTTTTACAGTCTCACTGCTCAGACCTTGCAATTTTTAGACCGGCTGGTCTACCAGGAGCCAAGAAGATTTTGTTATCTGACTAGTTGAATGTGATAATAAAGTCAATGGTCCTGTAAGTTAAGAAATGGGACCACCCCAGCCAAGATGGAAGCAGAGGTGGAAATACTGTGCCTCCTCGCACAACCAAACTTAAGGACAACAAAGCTTTAGAAACAAAAACACAACCAGAACAGACAGAAAATTGAACTGTACAGAAGTCCAACAACAACCAACCATTTATCCAGACCGGTAAGAGGGGTGGAGTTGGCAGCCAGGCAAAGAGGGGTCATGGCAGGAGAAAGCGGTGGTTGGCAGATGCCGGCGCATATGCTGCATGGGGGCTAGCAGACCCCAGGCACGGGGAGGAAATGAGCAGACCCGGTGAAGCATGCAGGGTGGTCGGCTGACCATGGACACACATTCAAGCGCAGACAAACCAGGCAAAAATGGGCAGTGAGACACACCATGCAACCCAGGGCCCCAGCGATGAAAAAAGCACCAATTGAAAACACTTAAGGGGGTTGAGGTGCTGAAAGAGACTCCCAGCCTCACTGGAAAATTCACTGGAGAGATCCACAGGGTTCTAGAAAGTACACAAGCCCACCCACCCAGGAACCAGCACCAGAAGGGCCCAATTTGCTTGTGGGAAGTGGCAGAAAGGACTGAAATCTGATAGAGAGTGGAGCAAGCACCATCGTTCCCTCTCAGACCCCACCCCCGCAAACAGCATCACCACCTTGTGACTGGGTTGCCCCGCCCTGGTGAACACCTAAGGCTCTGCCCCTCATACATAACAGGTGAGACCAGACCAAAAAATTATGGCTCAAATGGAAGAACAAATCAAAGTCTCAGAGCCAATACTTTTAAGTGACCAAGAGATAGCCAACCTATCAGATGCACAGTTCAAAACACTGGTGATCAGGATGCTCACAGAACTGGTTGATTTTGATCACAAATTAGATGAACAAATGAAGGCGATGATAAGTGAAATGAAGAAAAATGCACAGGGAACCAATAGTGATGGGAAGAAAATTGGGACTCAAATTAATGGAGTGGACGAGAAGGAAGAAACAAACAACCAAACAGAAAAGAATGAAGAAACAAGAATTCAAAAAAAATGAGGAGAGACTTAGGAACCTCCAGGACATCTTTAAACATTCCAACATCTGAATTATAGGGGTACCAGAAGGGGAAGAGGAAGAGCAACAAGTGGAAAACTTATTTGAACAAATAATAAAGGAGAACTTCCCCAATCTGGCAAAGAAAATAGACTTCTAGGAAGTCCAGGAAACTCAGAGAGTCCCAAAAAAGTTAGACCCAAGGAGGAACACACCAAGGCACATCATCATTACATTAGCCAAGATTAAAATGAAGGAGAGAATTCTACAAGCAGCAAGAGATAAGGGGACAGTCACCTACAAAGGAGTTCCCATCAGACTGCCAGCTGATTTCTCAAAAGAGACCTTATAGGCAAGAAGGAGCTGGAAAGAAGTATTGTAAGTCATGAAATGCAAGGATCTACATCCAAGATGGCTCTATCCAGCAAAGCTTTCATTCAGAATGGAAGGGCAGATAAAGCGCTTCTCAGATAAGATCAAGTTCAAGGAGTTCATCATCACCAAGCCCTTACTATATGAAATGTTAAAGGGATTTATCTAAGAAAAAGAAGATAAAAAATATGAACAGTGAAAGGTCAGCAAACTCACAGTTATTAACAACCACACCTAAAACAAAAGCAAACTAAGTGGACAGCTAGATCAGGAGCAGAGCCACAGAAATGGAGATCACATGGAGGGTTAGCAACAGGGGGGTGAGAGGTGGAGAGCGGGGAGAAGGTACAGAGAATAAGTAGCATAGACGGTGGGGAGAAAATAGGGGTAGGGCAAGAATAGTATGGGAAATGTAGAAGCTAAAGAACCAATGACACATGGACATGAACTAAAGGGGGAGAATGTGGGGTTGTGCAGGGTGGAGGGGAATGAAGGGGAGGAAATGGGACAACTGTAATGGCATAATCAATAAAATGTATTTTTAAAAAAGAAATGGACCATGTTGAATTCATAGAGTGACTATGCATTCTACCTTACGGAGAGAGAGTACAGCCCGGTCCTTTCGTTGCTGTCCCTCAGAAGGTAGCTTCCATCACATCCATTTGAGAGGAGGAGAGCCTCGGCCGCATGGCGTGTAAGGTTGCTGTGATACCACCTAGGAAGGAGAGAACAGTGCTTTCACTCAGGGCAAACTGCAGGGTGACTCTTCTTTTACCAGCTTTTCCTCTCAAAGATCACCTCCCCACATAGGTGGCCCAGAGACCAAGCTCTCAGCGGAAACAACAGCACAAGGAAATCACTGGGCTTGATTAAAGGGAAGAGCAGAGAGAGTTGGCTACCACCAAAGTGTTATGGGTTGAATTGTGTTCTGAAAATTATAGGTTGAAGACCTAAGCCCTGGAACCTTAGAATGTGACCTTATTTAGAGATAAGGTCTTTAGGAAGTTATGAGGTCATTAGCATGGGCCCTAATCAATATGACCACTGTCCTCTTGTAAAAAGGGGACATTTGGAGATAGACTTGCAAATAGAGAGAGTGCCATGTAAATGTGAAGACAACCATGTACAAATCAAAGAGAGAGGGCTGGAACAGGCCCTCTCTCACAACCCTCAGAAGGAACCAAACCCACTGACACCTTCATTTCAGGCTTCTATCCTCCAGAACTGTGAGACAAGAAATTTCTTCCATTTAAGCCACCCATTTTGTGGTATTTTTGTCATGGAAGCCCTTAGCAGACAAACATATAAAATTACTTGGTAAACAGGAAATCTTTAAAAGTCCAAGTCAAAATAACTGTAAGAATAGGCTTTGGCCAATTTTCTTTCTTTCATTGTTTTCTGTCTCACAGTCTCTCTTGCAAGTGTGGCACCACCTTTTGCAGTGTGGAAACCACTGAGGTATTTAATACTAGAATCCATTGTCACGAGGAATTCAGATGTTTTATACGAGATGCAAGCCACATGGAATACTGTTTCAAACTGACAAATATCTGTAGAGCTGAGGAGGTACCAAGGATATTCAAATCCATCTATGGGTTAGAAAAAAAAGGTTTAGAAAAGGTAATCTACATCCATGATAGAAGAAAACAATTCCAAATGCTCTTCAAAAGAAGACATAGTGAAAACAAAAAAGCTTTCTTTTCATCCTTAATCCTCAGTTCCCTTGTTCCTTTCTCTAGAGGACACCAGTGCTAACCATTTTCTTGGGTTTCTTCCTAAGAGATGTCCTGTACACCCACAGCAGTGATTTTCAGCCGGTGTGCTCCAAGAGGCACATTGGTGAGTCACAAGAGTTTTTAAAACATGCAATTCCTGACTACTTAGTCGGGGCATTGACCTCTTTTTCTTTAGATCGTCAAATAGAAAAATGACAATGGCCAACACAACAATAGCCAACTGGTGTGAATGTCCTGACTTGAACCATAAATATATAGGAGTTGCATCTTATTGGTCATGTTGCATAATATAGTTCTGTCTGATTGATTAATTCTTGGTACCAGAAATCTTTATGTACAAGTATAAGCACTGATTTTTAAAAAGTCACTTTGGAGCAAAAACAGTAGGTAATTACTGTTATTACTATTTTGTAAATCAGTCAAAATTATACCTATTTTTTGTCAGATGCTCAAAAATATTTTTTGGGTGTGCCACAGAATTTTGATAATTAGTTCATGTGTGCTACGAGATGAAAAAGGTTGAAAATTGTTGATCTAGAGACATTCAGATTTGTCTGCTCTCCTAATTCCATGGAAACAGAGCATTGTAGGCACACTCGTCTGCACCTTGCTCTTGTTCCCTTAGAGACTGGGGAACCTCCCACTCGCGAGGTTCCCAGTAGTGACCTTGCCTTTCCCTTCCCCCTACCGCTCCTCACTGCTTTTGCACCCCTCTCCTTCCCCCACACACATACACCATTTTATTTATGGGGCCATTACCCTACACCCTTTGTTGCTGCCAAAACCACATGGGCTAGGGGATAGGGCTGGATGGACAGACACCTCCTCCTGTGTGGGGTGGGAAAATTTTTTGTTTTTTGGGTTTTTTTTTGCCTGAATAAGAAAGATTCTACTTAAAAAAAAACAAGACTTGGTGGAGGCAGTCCAAAGCGGTGATTAGGATTGTGGCTTCTGTAGTTGGTTTGTTCAAATCCTTACTCGGGTGTTAACTCTTAGTATCTTTACAAATTACAAAACCAATCTGAGCCTCAGCTTTCTTGCCTCTAAAATGGATTCATAATAGCCCTCATGGGTCAGTTGTGAGTACTGCTCACATTAACACACATGAAATGGTCAAAACAGCCCTGGCAAACAGCAAAACTTAGTACGCATCAGTTGTTAGCACGAAATCACTGAGATCCACAAAGCCATAACTTGTGATGTATCCTCTGTGGTGTGATTTTCTTGTTGCTCAAATATAATTTTGTATTACTTTTAATTTATTTCACATAACAGGAAGCTAAATCTCAGGGACTGTTGCTACTGAAAGGGACCCATAGTCCAGGGCAGTGTGGGGGAAGGGGACATGGGCAGTTATACAAATAATGCCAATAAAGGAAGTACTGTTAGCAAGGTATGCATAGTGTACAAGAATTCAGAAGAGCCCAACTCTGGGCATGAGGCACCCTGCTGTCATGAGCCACACTAGCGTCCAGTCCACTGTGACATCCCCATGGTCTGAAATTTTAGCCTGATAATAAAAACTAAACATAAGACTGTCTGGGGAAGGAAGATCCTGCATACGTCTCCAAGCTATTTGCTAAATGTATGTTTCTTTAGCTTATTTCCTCTTTGGGGCAGAAATGTCTCTATCCTGTACTGGAAATGTATTTGCTAGATGAAAACAATTACAAGGGAAAACATTTTATTAAAAACCTATTGAGTTATTTACCCACAAAACAGCCTCGTTCATCGGGCTGATGCACAGACAAGTTCACATCTTCTCACTACAAAATGCTTTCAAAGGACAACTGGAACCTACAGCTAATATAATGTTGTATGTCAATTATACTTCAATTAAAAAAAGACAGTTGGAGGAATTAAAAGTGAAGCTATAAAAATACTTCAGGTTTGGCTACAACCAAAATTCTAATTCCTTTGATAGCTAAAATCTCCACAAAGTCACAAGTTCTTAAATTCTTTGTGCCAATAACTAAATTTTGGATGAACATTTCAGAATAAGATTTAGTTCGAGCCAGTAGCTCACATATTGGAAACAACAAAATTTCATCAACAAAATTCTAAAATGTAAAGGATTTGGTCATTCTTTTGGATTCTTTTCAATGAGATCTGAAGTGTGTATTTAAAGCATTTACAAATTTCTTCTGATAACTGCAGCCTGATGGCAGTTTTTTTCTAATAAAATTTGTACAGTAATCTTTGAATAATAGTTGTATGTCATAAATGAATAAATAAATACTAAAAATTAATTGAGTATAAAGCAAGAAGAATCACACTGCGCTCCAATGTGGGGACATCTCAGTGAATATTAGTTTCTGGGAAGCAGCTTGCTGAGTCAATTTTGACGTCTCTTGGATTTTATCAAGTCCTGAGCCTGGGCAAACCTGAGACAGAGCCTGCCCGACAGCCACTTACACACACTTCATGATGACTGTGAGGCAATGAAGATCCTCATTCCCCAAACAGCTCTCCCATAAATGCCTGAACCTCATCTTTTACTCGAGTTAAGCAATTCTTTTCCAGAAACTTAGGGTGAGCACATATTCCAGGGAAGTTACTATATACCCAAATAACATTACATATCTTTTATAGAAATATTTCCACCTGCATCCATGAAGAACTAAAGGTTAAAAGTCAGTAGTTTCCTACCAATTTAAAAATTGAAGTTGGTAGTTTCCTCACAATCCACCTTCTCTACCTTGTATCATGCAACTTTATAAGTCTTTATTTATTAAGCTTTAAATCTGTGCAAAGCATTGTGCAAGGCACTGTACTGGGCAGGTCAAAAGGACAAAAATGGAAAAGCCCAGGTCTGAGCTTCAAGAAACCATTAATCTAGTCAGAAGGATGAGACAAATGCTTTGCAAATTGTATACTACAGAGGTAAGCACCCAACAGAGGTTTCAGGAAGAGAAATCAAGACCATTCCCTAAATGAGCCAGTGTCAAAGTAGGCCTTTAAGGACATGGAAGTTATTTTTTTAGTGTGTATAATTTTTTGATTATAAAGTTTATGTAGTGAAAATTAGAATACATACACACACAGAAGACAAAGTGAAAGTTTTTCACAGAAGAGGAATTATGTGCTTTAAATAAAGTCTCAGTACTAAACAGAGAATGTACATTAAAACAAAAAAGTGCCATTTTCTTTATCAATTAGGTTGACTAAAATTGAAGAGTTGGATATTATTAACTATTAGAGAATTTGGGGATGATGGATATCATTGTCCATGGTTGGGAGGGGTATAACCTGGAGGGGAATTCAGTATATCCAGTGTAACAGGACATGCACAGGCGACTGGATACTCCACTTCTCGTGTCTGCCTAGCAGAACTCACACGTGAGCAGAGGAAAGATGAACACAGGTGTTTGTTGCAGACATGCTGGTGAGAGTAAACATTTGGAGCCACTGTAAACACCCAGTAATAGTGAGGTGACAAGGTTGAGTGCTCATGGAAGAGATTATGCTAAAAGTTAACCAACGTGTTTGAAAATATGTAAGTGCATTTTTGGTTGTCAAGTGAGGGTAGGGGATTGGGTGCTGTCAGCACTTTGAGAGGTGGGCTGCCAGGAATGCTTCACATCTTACGAAGAATGATGAGTTCTGAGCAACCAAGAATTTTCCTGCTCAGAACACCAGTTACACCCTGCACTGAGAAACACTGGGGGTGTTGTATACACACACACACACACACACACACACACACATTGTAAGTTGATCCCTCTCAAAACATAGTGTTAAGTTAGAGGAATTAGTAGTAAGTATAGAATGATAACACTAGTTGTATAAAATCGTCCTTCTCTTTCTAAACTATTCAACACATTTATGTGTGCATATAATGACAGGCAAGTGCATAAAATAAAAGTATACACCAAAGTCATAAGTATGGTTTCCTTAATGGAAGGAAACTACCATTAGGGTGTTGTTAAGATTGAGAGTTGTTAACCAGATTGTTGTCAACCAGACTGAGGGTCTTGTTAAAGTAGACTTTAGCTTGATCAAATTTTCCTAATATAGCTTGTTCTAATAAAAAATAGATTCATATATTTATTGGGTAACTAAAATTTGAAAATAAAAGAGTTAATTTTTTTCCATAATCCAACCTCCAAAGATAACCCTGTTAATAATTTGTTTTATTTTTAATTTATTCATCTACTGTTTATTAAATGTTGGAATTGCCCAGCGCTTGGATGGAAGGTGGGGTGGGGGTGGAAGGGAATACCAGAGCCAAGGCCTGGAGGCAATGGAAGGCTAGCTGCCCACAGGATCAGAGCACTGCTTGGTGGCGTGTCTGATTCAGGGTGAGTGTCAAAGGGCAGTGGTCACGAGCGGTGAGATGAAGCTGGGAGGAGCCTGCTGCTGCACTGTGCTTGGCACTGGCTGCCTACAGGTCCTCGGACACTGTTACACGGGCTTTATTGATAGAGCTTTTATGGCTTAAACTGCACATCCAACAGTTCATTACATGGAGTCCTAATTGCATGGACTTAAATTTCCTATAATTGGAATCGTGTTTAAAAGGTTTTCTTTTATTTTGTTGTTATGATTTTTAGAGGGAAGAGTCAGATTTTAAGAAACTTAAGCTTGTAAAATTTGGATGTCTCATTAAGATATTTAATATAAAATTACAAAAAATAAGAAAATAATTATTTAGAATGAGAAATCACAGAAAACTCAAATTAAAAAAGCTGACGAATATCACAAACATCACAAATCTGAGAAAAATAACTAATTTTTATTTATTATTTAACTTATGTCCATACTCCCCCTTTTTTCTGGCTGTATTATCATTGATTATTTCTTTATATAATAACAGTTTTAAAATCTAATTTTTTAGAAAGAGGCTGGAACAGTAATTCAGTCTCTCACCTAGAATAATTTTTAAAATTGTTGATAGTGTAGAAAAGTTATTTTCAGCTTTATTGGTAATAAAGTTTTTAAGATTGTTCGCAAATTTGGGAACTTCCATTAAATTTCTCTCAAATATAAGCTGTAAGATTCCAGGGCGTTTGAAATGTTACATACCGGGACTAAATATTAAATACTCTTTGAGGTGACAATGTTTATTAACTACACGGCCAGCATCTGCACCAAGGAGGGGCCCTGAGGCTGCAACTTCATTGTCTTCACAGTAAACTCATCTCTGGTGATTATAAAAGTCGTATGGGACTTTTATTTTTTAAATAAAACAATTAAAATGTTTACCCTAATAAATAAAAGTCATGTATAATCTCCCATTGCAACCATCAGATTGATTAAAATTCTTTTAAATTTTGTACAGTGTGTGAATAAAATCTAAACCCTAACATGACTGTCATCCAACCTTTGCCTACATATTACTAATGAAGGGAAGCTCACCATTTCATAAGTAAGCTCATTCCATACTTCAGTACTTCCATGATTATTTCCAGGAATTGCTACTTCATGCTTTCAACAGATAATCCAAGAACTACTTTTTGGTGTTAAACTTAAACAAATGACAACTTAAACAAATATAGGCTCTGGCAGAAGGAACTTCTACTTGAATGTGGCTGGTAGAGTAAAAAGATGGGTATAATAATTTATAGTTTTAATTTGCACATTTCATCTAAAATATCATATGGTGTGCTTGAGTGTGATAGTGTTTGTTACAGAATTGCATGCTTATGATTTTGTAATAAAATACTTTGTAATTAAAAAGTGGCATTGTGTTGGACACTATAGTTTAAAGCATTTAGAATGTATCCTCTTCCCTTTCCATCACCTTCAACTTCTCCTTTTATGACAGCCTTTCAGTCCCCTTAGCACCCAGGAACCTTACTACCTCGAAACTTACCTCCTTTGACTACTTTCCAAATTCTTATAATCTACGTAACGCTAAGGTCTGACATGCAAAACAAAGCCTCACAAGTCTCCCTTATTCTAGCTGCTGTCTGAGTTACGGGAACCCAAGATTGCATTAGTTTCTTGACAATTGCATCATGCTGCTGATTCACACTAAATGTACTATTGATTAAATCTCCCAAGTAGGTCATTTTTCTCTGCTGCTCTGTCAGGGCTCCTCCAGCTACATTTGAAGGGTGACGTCTTTAGAAGGTAGATGCAAGAAGACACATTTTTATTACTGGAAAATGCTAAGTGGAAAGGAATGCGAATAGGCAGCCACTTACATCTGGAACATCCATGCAGCGGCAGTGAGGATTCTGGGGAGAAGACGCAATGCCTTTGTTGCTAATCGTTTCCCCAGCTTCTCTCTCCACGCCAGTGACGTCTACTTATTAGCACTGTGACCCCTCTCAAGTAGCAACCTCAGTTTCCTCTCATCTGTCAAGGTGACTAATAATAACGCCTAGCAAGAAAACCCTCTTCTTTTCATATGTTGGAAGTCTTCTTTTATAAACTTTTTATATGCTTCCTTAACTTTTGTAGAAGAGAACAGAACACAAGATTTACTAATTATACAGCATGTCATGAATATGCCAGACATTGTGCTAGGTGCTGGGAATAGTTAGGAATAAAGTTTGTTTTCCTAAAACTTAAAAAAAAATTGGTTTCATTTTCCCTGAGGAAATGACAAAGCACAAGGAACTACTGTTTATCACAACACACTCAAAGCAATGTCATAGTTTACTTTTCCCCCAGGCCCACACGTTGCCATTATTGTGTCTCAAGGCTGATAGAGCCAACAGAGCAGAGGCTTCTCAAGCTTTAAAATAATATTTGGACTGAGTTTTTGACATTATCAAAACCAGCAGCTGACCTTGAAGGAAACAGTGGTATTATCCCTTCCTTGATACAGCAACAAATTAGGAAACACCCACCCACTAAAGAATTTTCATAGCTGCCTCTCAGCAAGGTACAGGAAATAAGCCCAACCACAGAGAAAAAAGACAAGCTAGATCCAGAAAACTGGTTCCCATATTCAGCCTCTTCTTTCTTCCCAGCGCCCCTTCATGCTAGAACCCTCTGGGGAACGGCTCCAGCATTTTGGAGCCTCCATACATTTTTATCCCATTGGGTTTTGCTGCCTTACTTTGCTGAAAGAGGTTTATATCTCATTTTGCACTGTCTTTAAAGCGGAGGCTTTCAAACTTTTTGAATTGGCTTATGATATAAAACACATTTTGTATCTCTCTCTCTACACACACACACACACACACACACACACACACACACACACACACAGAGACATACATTACAAATGTACACAAAAAGCCAAAAAAATTGTATAGGGGAAAACACTATTCTATATGCTATTTACTACTTTTTCGCTTCTATTTCTTTTTAACAAATATGGGATTCACTAAACTGACTTTAGGGACACTAATGGGTTGCACCTGGTGTTTGAAAACAATGCAAAGCCTTGCTACTTAGTGCCCTGAGGTCGTCAGAAACTCACATTATCAGACCCCCTATACCTGCTGAGTTATAATCTCTATCTAGCAACAGACTCATGTGATTGATATGCAGTTTATACTTCCCTTGAATCCCTTATAGAATTCCCTATATTCCCTTATAGATTCGCCTTCTAGGCAAAAAGCTCTTGGTCCTAAAAACCTTTAATTCACTTCCGTAACTCTGATGGTTTGCCTTCATAGACTGTGGCATCTGAAGAGGAAGAAAAAGAGGTCACAGCACAATACTCAGTGGCTCTGCAGTGCCAGTGAGGGGGAAATGAGAAGGTTTCTCAGGCCCTGTTCTCAGGAAATCACAAACAGCTGCCATTTTAGTGAGACGGACAGTAGATAGTACAGAAGGGGGCTTCACAGCAGGCGGGATGATCAGGGAAAGCTCCATGGAGGAGGGGGATCACGAGCTGGAACAGACGGTCAACACTGAGGGGGAATGCAAAAGGAAGCTCAAACAGCAGGCACAGAAAGTGACCTTTCACGTGAAAACATGGGCCGTGCATCCATTTAGATTATGTATTTGTTGGTGATAAAATTCCTTAGTAACCCATGTTTACAGATTATTCATATATTTATTGGCATATTTTCTCCTTCCTGGCAAAGAGAAGTAACATAGAACCTACATTCTGCCCCATTAGAATTGTAATAAGACATACATTTTGAAATGTAAGAACATACGTTTCAACCCACAGCAGTAGGTTCTACCCTTGATTGTGAAAGCAGGTGAAAGGTCCTGGAGTTGAACAGTCAACAAAAACTCTGTTCTCCAGAGAATTTTTCTTCATTTGCAAAATTATTCTCACTTTCAAATGACCCTGGCACACTCTGTGAACTCTCTAGACCAAAGATGACAAATGCATAGCATATGCTGCTACTCCCTGTTTCTAAGGTCATAGATAAGGCTCATCGATCTCTCTTCTTTCTTGCTAAGCCTATATTTGGCCTCAGAATCTTTCTGAACAGAGTAGAGATTGACCATGAGGTGAATCTATCAGGGAATCCCACTCTGAGCAGTCTTAACTTGGGTTAATATGTCCTTAGCGCTTGAGTTATTCCGTGGGATTGCTTAGTTGCTGATTTCCTTCATGTTCATTTGTTTATCAGGTTGGTGCTAGGTCCTTTGATTTTGTGAAAAATAAAGCATTTAGCCTCTACACCATCAGAAACCATGGCTTAGGATAAGGAAATGTCTTATTTGGTTCAAGAACTATCCATGCTACCATTTGCATTATCGTCAGGCTGTGAAATATCTAGGACAAGATGATGTTGTCTATATATGAACATTAACCTCCATATTCACAAATTTGGGCTTATCTTTCCATTGATTATAGCTATAGGCCCCGTCAAAGGACAGAGAATCAAGCAAAGGCTTTGCATAGGATTCCGAAAGTTCTAATGAGGCCTCAGACAGGCAAAGTGTGATCATAGGAGAGACTGAAAAAAAAAAAGACTCAATAGAGTCTTTCCAATAAGGAAGTTTCTGTGATGGACCCAGCTTGTCTGTAGCTTTCCATGTTGCCATTCTAAATTCACATGTGCTAATAGCAGAGCGAAATTGTGAAGCCAGTTGCCCCAGGCTTTAAAAAGCATACCTGAGTAATGACAGAGGTAGACATGCGAGTATCTGGTCAAAGAATGAACTAAAGGCGGGCCCCAAGTTGTTTTGGTGGAAGTCAAGGCTCAGTTAAAGGGAAATAGGACTGAAAGGAAGACAAGAATTCTGTGGGAGTTGGAGACCAGGATAAACCTTTCTTGAAGGAGTCTGAGGAGTGAGGCAAGAAGTTCTGAAAGACGAAAACACAGAGAGAAAGACAGGGACTCAGAGATTCAGAGACACAAGTTAAGAGCTGTAGACAGACAGAAAGACAGAGACCAAAATGTGGAGATAGAGAAAGGCACACCAGCTCCCACAGGTAGTCAGAAGCATGCAGGACAGTGACTGACAAACACAAATATGTCTCAAACAGAGTGGTCTACAAGACAGGGCAGAAGCCAAACAGAAAGAGGGACAAAGACACATAAAGAGAGACCCACAGGGCCTGACTCAAAGGTGGGTAAACACGCCCATGCTGTCAGACTTGGGGAGACTGGATGGAGGGTGGCAAATTGCATCTCGTTCCAGCAGAGGTCCTTCTGTCCAGTCCCCTGGTCAGCCTGCATGGTGCAGGAATGCCTGTAAGAATGTCACTGCTCACCCAGTGGTTGGGGCCAGGGAATGTTTGATTTGGACTGGAACCCAAAGCTTGAAAACTGACTAAAAAAAATAAGAACTTGAGAAGGACTAGAATGGCTGCACAGAAGTCTCTCAGGAGGACTCATCTCTAAGTAGCTTGACTCTGCACTTACTCTGGGTACTCTTGCAGCCTGTACCTTTAAAAGGTTGCTTCAGTGTAACTGTCCTTAGACTGCATTGTCATTGAACAGCAAATTGATGTTCGTCTTTTCCTTTTATCTCTCTCAAATCAATAAGTTTTTTTTATAGTGAAGGGTATAATAAAGACACTAGAAAGCCAGATGAAGAAAGCCAGATGGAAGTTTTCTCATAGAATGTGGCTGCAGGAAGGAGCTCTGAGAGGTAAAGGCCAGGACCAGACTGACTGCTGACTGACGGCTGGGTGCCTGAGCCTGGGAAGGTGGAGTCCAAGCAGGCTCTTTTCATTTTCTGAGTAGTCACATCTTTAGCCACTTTCACCACTTTACTCATGCCATTTTCTGTTCAGCAAATGTCTTCTTTCTCTGACTTCGGCTGACAAAAAGTCCTATCAGTTCCAAGACCATCTTCTCCAGCAATCTCCTTCCTTCCTGCCATGGGAGCTGTGCTTTATGCAGACGCTGTTAGGGCCCTCAGTCCTCTCAGCCTGCATTCTCTAACTGTATGCACGTGTGCCTTCGCTGTCCTCTGTACCGTAAACTCCTGGAGGGGACAGCCATTCTTTTCTCAATTTCAACAACAGATGGCTCTATGAATGAACATAAAAGTGAATGAATGAAGCAAAGTGACCCCACTCAGTGTGGAGAACCTGGGTGGACAGCTTTCCACATGTAAGTAGAAGGAAGACACCATCAGCCATAGAGGAACAGAAAACACAACAACTGAAGGGGAAATTCACTTGACTCAAACAAAGAGAGGGCAAACTGTACACTAGTTACATATTCTCCTACCACCATAAGAGACTCACCTTCCGTTTTTAGACTCCAAGATTACAGAATTGTGCACAGAAGAGGAACGAGTGTTATTGCTCTATTTGGTATCACAGATTTGTAAACAGGTTTTTATAAAGCTTTAACTTTTCTATTCTTCTTCTTAGCCTTTGTCTAGACCTCAAAATGAACTCTACACGAAATTAAATAAAGTTTTTATTAATTAGGATATTAACTTGGTTTTGTCATGCTCGTGTATATGTATAATGTGAATCATGTGAAAGAATAATTAATGTCTCTTAGTAATAAAATGTGTTGGTTGTAGTAATCACAGAACTTTTTTATTTCTCTCAGTTCACACTAGCATATAGTGCTAGTGTAATAAGAAATAAGTTTGATGTAAATTAGGAAGTTGCATTGGTGGACAGGCACATGGACTCTGGAACAAAACTGAATTTGAGGGTTTCTGAGCACGTAAACCTGACATGTGATCAAAGCTCTGTCCTTCACTTTTGTCATTTGTGAATGGGAATGACATTAGTGATGGTATCTATAGGGAATGATGTGTGAATTTAAAAGTCATGCAGGCAAATGGCTTGAAATAGTGCCTGGAACATAGCGAGCATCCAGGAAGTACTGACTGCCATAATTAGAGCATACACCTTCTAGGATCAGTAGAAAGAGCATCAGCTTTGGGGTAATCTCCTAGGCATGTCACTCAGCAGCCCCACTTAGGAGGCCAGTGACCTGGACAGTTCACTGAACTTATTTGATGTCACCTTGTATTATTGAAAGTGTCACTGTGAAAGCTAAATGACACAATGAATGTGAATGGTATGGTACGGGCAAGGAGTAGGGGCTCCGTGAAGAATAACTATCATGACACGAGAGCATCCTGGCTTGGTGGACTACACATGGGCCGGGGACCCAGATTTGCTGGACTCGGGCAGCCTGATTTTTCTGCTAATGGATCTCTTTGCATGTAAAGTTGGAATACCAGTACCTATTAAAGACCGGAGCTGGTGTGTGCAAACCTTCTGCCTCATAATAAGAACTCATTTGGGTTATTGATTCCTTGGGTTAGCAAATCATTGCCTGAGGGCCAGTTCCTGCCAGAGCATGTGTTTTTGTATAGACTGAAAGCCAAGAACGATTTTATGTTTTTAAATGGTTGGGAGGGGAAAAAAAGATGATTTTGTGATTCATGCAAATTATATAAAATTCGCATTTCAGTGTCCAAAAGTAGGTTTTTGTTTGAACACCGTCACGGTCACGGCTTCCGTTATCCGGGCTGTCCTCTCACCACAGCGGTAGATGTGAGACGTTCTGGTGGAGATCATGAGGCCTTCAAAGCCCAGAGCATTTATTACCTGGCTCTTTATAAAAAAAACTTGACCGATCCCTGATCTATTCTAACCTTCTCTTATATGCGAAGGATAAGGGGTAGAGCAATGAGAGGTACTTTGACTTATCTACTTAAATAGCCAGAGCTTAGAGTCCAGTTTCTTGACACTGGTCAGCCAAACACTGACATTTCTTAGAAAATTTAAGATTTGGAAAATTATATGAAAAGGGGGATGGTTATTTTATTTATCACTTGAGGGAATATGTGTGACTAGATAATCTGAATATCTAATTTAAAAATATCCTAAAATATTTGCATTTCTCAGTATCCCTTTTGTGTCTGTAGTTATGTAGTTTATAAAGGGGTAAACCTTTTAAACTACATAACTATACTGTTCCTACATTATCTCATAGGAAACTTTGTGGCAGTCAAAGAATTTCTGGAATTTGAGATTATTAACTGACTAGCAATTCTACAGCAGTTCGTTACTTAGGTGATGACTCTAACATTCATTACCTGTTTCATTTCCCCATTGCTTCGTTTTGAAAGCAGCACACAGCCTGACCACTCCCGGCTCACCTCCTGCTCCTCAAGGGCCATTCTCTACCCCCCTGCTCCTTCCCCCGCCACGACCCACTCCTCCCCCAGTCCCACACCGCCAACGTAGCAGTGAGGCTGAGAGACAACCACAGATTGTTTTATTTGCTCTTGCAAGAGGAAATAAAACACATTAACACCTTTAAGATGAAAGAAAATGAATGTTTTTTACTGACACTATAAATGAGGCAGAAATCCATTTGAGTTACTTGAGTTAAGTGCTGTGGAAGGAATAAGCCTGTGCTCCGGGCAAGTCGTGTGTGTCCGAGGCAGGCAAATGATGGATTTGCTGCAGTGCAGGGTTTAATTTACAGAGCTTCCATATTCCAGAGTCTGAAGAAAACCAGGGACCAGAGAACAAAGACATAATCTGTCTCATTTAATCATCATATTATATCTATATGGATCAGAAATGCAAATGTAAAAATCTACCTACTTAATCAAACAACCTATTAAAGATAATTTTAAAACTAGCTATTTTAATCTATCAAGTACTCTAAGCCATTTCTTGCTTTTATGGAGCTTTTAAAATCTAAATTCACCAGAAGTTTTGGTATAGGTCATACCTAATCAGTGACTTAATGGTTGGGAAAAAAAACCCTTCTTTTATATTCAGAATTCTGCCAGAGGCAACAGGTTATTTTCAAGTTTTCTCAGAAATTATTTCCTATAAAATGTATGTCAGTGATGTCCAGGAGGGGCAAGTACTGGCTCAAGTCAATTAGTACAGTTTCAGGAATTTTACAAGCTGGTTGTTAAATCCTTGGGGGTTTGGTATCGTCCAAGGTAGGAGCATTTATACCAGGGAGATAGGCAGACTCTGGAAATCAGGGCTACCCCTTGTCTCTGTGGCTGATTGGCACACCACTGAGTATATTTAAATCAACTGTGCTCTTCTGAGTCTTATGGGGGCGGTGAAAATGCTCTAAAATTGAACTGTGGTGATGGTTGTACCACTCTTTAAAGTCACTAAAAATTATTGAATTGTATACTCTTGAAATGAGCGAGTGTTGCGATCTCTAAAATATACCTCGATAAAATATTCAACAAAATTCCCCCAAATTAACAAACAAAATGTCAGCATGTATTAATGGCTTTAAGATTCAGGTACATACCCCGTAAATGAAAGGTGAAGCCACATTACTCAGCACTTCTGATGGACTTACATTCTATGCAGTGATTCTCAACCTTGGTCTCACTCTGGAATCACTTGGGAAGTTTAATAAGAAAACACTCCCACAGCACAGATGTCGTTAGTCTGGTCTGTGGCCTGGGCGGAAGTTTTCTTAAAACTTCTAGGGTGATTCCAGTGTGCCACCAAGGTTTAGAACCACACGTATGAAGCAATCTCTCCAGATAATTGTAGCTTGCTTGTTGTTACAGAAACCATCCTCGGGTGCTTGATACATCACCAGGCCTTCTGAAACAGGGAAGTCTGGACATAAATGCACATTTTGGGGTGTTTCTGGATTGTATCAAGTGTCTATTCTTTGCACGTGGAGAGAAGACACAGATTTGTTTCTTTGTGGGTTTCACTTGTACTTGCTTCCTGCCATGGGTGTTATGGTGGGGAGGCGGGACACCATATAGCTCACCTTGTCATCTAAGTCAGTGCCGAGGTGCTCAAGCACAGTCTAGGCTCCAGGATTATTGAATTAAAGGGCCAGAGTTGAATATCTCCTTTGGCTCTTTTCTCTTTGGAGGCTTCCTACTGATCATGGGTGGGAATATGGATAAGGAAGCATGTACTACAGAATTATAGTTTAACAATTTAATAAGGCTCTGAGAACCCAAGTGTCCAGCCTTAGTGCCCGGATTTGTGACACCTGCTTTGGGTGCTCAGGGACATTTTACCTTTTCTCTTTGGGGAAATCTAGAAGGTCAGTGATATCCTGGAACTCTGAATTTCCAATAAGAAGAGTTTACTTTATAGAAAATTCTAGCTGCTACATCTGATTTGCCTTCTGAAGGTAGAGTTCAATTCTGAGACCTTAAATTTAAAATCTGAAGATAGGACTTATTGAGAACTTTTACACTGATACAACACAAAAGACACAACCCCTGCCACGTTAGCGCAGAGAGATTCCATCCTTGCTCAGAGTTCCTCTGAGTAAGAACAGGCTTTGGCAGGACGGAATCCCAGCTCTGCCGTTCAATCAGTGTGTGACATAAATGAGTTATTCAGCACTTTTGGTACTCATTTTCTTCCTTTGTAAGGTGGAGATGATAATGGTTCCTATGGTGTTGGGTTGTTGTGAAGATTTGAGCTGTTTACTAAGACAGAAGGTGCAGGTCTCACCTCTGGTGAAGCACAGGTGTCGAAACCAGCCTCACCAGGCTGTTCTTGGTATTTTAGGGTAAAGCTTCAGTGTCTCTAGGAAATCCCCTATTCCCCTCTTATGTAATATTTGTTTTCTCTAATTAAATATCCTGATGGGTTGTCTCATCTGGTCCCTTCTTAAAGACAGGACTATGATGACTCCGCCTACACAAACGCCTTACCTGTTTGAGGCAGAAATTGTATCCTCTCTCTGACTTGCTAGTATTTAAGAGGCTCAAAGTTGCCCCTGCAGACGTGCCTACATAAATGAGCTCACAAAAGCAGTGTCAGGAAAAAGAAAGGCATATGGACACTGCCGCAGACACTTCCTCCTTTCTCTTTTGAAAAAGTCCCTCTCCTGTACAGTAGGGTAGGCTTTCTGTTTATCTTACCGGCAACAGCTTAATAGAGCTAAAAAATTTAACAGCACATTTATTTATAAACCAGATCAATATGAAGGAAACCAAGCAACATTTCAATTCTGTCCCTACTCTCAGAGTCTGTCTAGCATTTGAATTTTGTCCCATAGTCTGCATCTACCTGCTTTCACATCTGGAAAATAATATGTGCTTTTACAATGCAGTTAGCTCCAAGCAGGAAGACACCTAGAGTCAAGTGGAAGGGATGGAAAATGGGGGTGGCAGAGTGCTAAAGATACTCATTAATCAAAGTAAGCGTTAGGGAGCGGGGAGTTAATGCTCACTCAAGAAGCACTTTGAAAACTGGATCTGCTCTCTTACCCCAAGTCCTGCAGCAGCTCAGCCTCTCCGTCGGATCTGCTCCACAGATCTGAAGGATCCTGGGTGCTCATCTTCCCTTCTAGAGACTCTGCTCTGCCCATTCGCGCTCCTCACGTCTGTGAAGCCTCTGCAGGTGCCCAGGGAAGAAGCAATGGGCTCTGCTGCTCCTCACTCTCTCCTCTGAGAGAAGCCAGCTGTGAGTCTCCAACCCGCAAGGAAGTGAAACTTGGTTACTCCTCCCACCGACACTTACCGCCCTGGCCCGAGGCACTGGCAGGAGTGCTCTGTCAGTCAGGAAGTATGCAAACTTAGCGAGCTACCTCTGAGGACACCCACACTACATCACGCAAGCTGCAGTTTCTGTCAAAGGAAATAAATATGACGGCACTCCAATTGGGACTGGATGATGAATTCAAACTCCTCTTGTGAGGTCAGACCACAGCTCCTCCTTGGTCTTCTCCGGTTTGTAGAGGGGTGCATGCACTCACTAACCACACCTTCTGTCTCACACACAGACGCAGGGGACACCGAGGAAGCTTCTAGTCCAGGGGCATCATTACAGCAGGAAAACAAATCAGAGTCGATCACTAACTTCAATCTGAAGCCTGTTTTTTAGCACTTTCTCAATATTTCTGCTTCAATTATCCAAGTTTCCAACATATGTTTGATGTTCAGGTTGGCACGACTCAGAGACAATTATTATCTCCTTGGTGGAAAAAAAGATAAGTTGAGAACAAGGTAGGAAAAGTTGGAGGGAGCCAGGCGTGTGCCAAATACTGGGGGTGTTAGAATGCTGCCCCCCTTGTCACGCTACCTTCACTGGGCTTGATAGCTGGTATCAATTTGTGTCCACATTCATGGGTAGAGAATTTCATCTGCCTGGAAGTCCTAACAGAAAACCGTGGTAACTCTGAATTCTTGGGAACTGGGAAAAAAAACAGCAATAAATGGATAAAAAAAATGTGTTGCTTCCTGCCTTCTCTCTGAATGTGCTTCTGGTTTTATCTTTTCTTTTCTTTTCTCCTTTCTTTTTTCTTTTCTTAATCCCCACCCAAGGATATGTGTATTGATTTTAGAGAGAGAGGGGAAAGGAGAAAAAGAAACATCAGTGTGAGATAAAAATGTCGGTCAGTTGCCTCCTGTATGTGCCCTGACCAGGGATGGGACCCACAACCTAGGTGTGTACCCTGACTGGGGATTGAACCCACAACCTTTCGGTGTACAGGCTGACACTCCAACCAACTAAGCCACCTGGCTGGTCCTATTCATATTCTCTCTCTCTCTCCCTGACTCAGGGTTCACCAGAGTGCTCTATAACTTGCTTCTCGCTGTGCCATTTGAGGACCATCACCGTTGGCATCACTTGGAACTTATGAGAATGGAGAATTTTGGGTTTATTTTAACCCTTCTGAACCAGCATCTGCCTTAGAACTAGATCCCCAAAGTGACTCCCTGCACATCAAAGTTTGAGGAGACTACTTTTATGGGGTACCAAGGGAGAGCTGTTCCTAAAGTAGAGGTTGGCCTGCACCTAACATCGTTCTACCCTTCCTTAAGGTCCTTCACTATTATTTCTGCATATGTCTGCCATTTGTGAGACCCTGGCTGCTTCTGATTGCCAGAGAGAATTTCCTGAGTTTCTAGAGACAGCCTGGAGGAGACTAGGCTCTGATAACACACACTGATTGAATGCAAGCATTTAAAATTCTTTCAGTTACAGTTTGTTTGCAGAGGAGCGCAAGATCCCTTTGCAACAGTGGCCAGTCCTGTCCAGGAAGGTGCCGAATGTGCCTGAGGCAGAGATAGGGGACCAGCTGGTGACAGATTTCCTGTTCCCTTTCTATAGCCCTTTGTTTAGTGGTTTTGCATCTATTTTGTTCCCGTTTTAGCAAATTCTGTTTTTTCTATTTTTTAGCCTTTCTGTTTAGTAAAGTGGCAGAGTTTACGAAGATGACCCTCTTTCCTTTTTTCAGTCTTCCTGCCACTCTCCTTTTCTCATTTTGCTATTCCATCTGTTGTCTTCTCCTGTGATGACATCCTTTCCTTTTGTCACTTATTCCATTTTCCCCAGGATCCCTCCCTTCCCCTTTAACCTCCTGTTCCACTAAGTACAAGGTCAGCATTGTAGCAGAACCAGTGCTGCAGCATTAGTAGGTGGCTTCAACAAAGTTACCAGATATTCATAAAACTATCTGGAAGTACAGCAGTTTTCAACCTTTTTTATCTCATGGCACATACAGACTAATTACTAAAATTCTGCATACACCAAAAATAGATTACGTTTTTCACCAATGTGACAAAAATAAGTATAATTTTGAACCATTCACACTGGATGCCAATTGTTGTGTTGGCTGTTGTCATTTTTTAAATTTTTAAATATATTTTTATTGTTTTTCAAGTACAGATGTCTCCATTTCCCCCCACCAAACTCCCCCATGCCAGTCATCCCCATCTCCCACCCTTGACCCGTCCCCTCTTTGTTTTGTCCGTGTGT
This sequence comes from Carollia perspicillata, assembly GCA_004027735.1. Taxonomy (NCBI): domain Eukaryota; kingdom Metazoa; phylum Chordata; class Mammalia; order Chiroptera; family Phyllostomidae; genus Carollia; species Carollia perspicillata. The sequence continues at coordinate 32,839 of PVKM010011498.1, forward strand.
CCTTTATACTTGTTCCTGAAAAGACTTCCCCATTTTTCCCCCATTGGCTTCTCCCATCTCCCCTCTGGTTACTGTCATTTGTTCTTAATTTTAATGTCTCTGGTTATATTTTGCTTGCTTGCTTGTTTTGTTGATTAGGTTCCACTTACAGGTGAGATCATATGGTATTTGTCTTTCACTGCCTGGCTTATTTCACTTAGAATAATCCTCTCCAGTTCCACCCATGCTGTCACAAAGGGTAGGAGTTCCT
>PVKM010011499.1:0-33141 GCA_004027735.1 Carollia perspicillata
ACTACCACACTCGATTAAGGTAGTGAACATAAGCATCACCACTAAAAGAATCTTTATGCCCCTATATAAACTCTCTCTCTTGTCCCTTTCTGCCCCATCTCAAGGGAATCATGGATTCTGTCAATATAAGTTTGCATTTAGTAGAATGATACATAATTGTAATTATGTAGTAGGTTTTCTCCCTTGTCTAACTTCTTTCACTCAGTGTAATTATTTATGAGTTTTTAATGTTGCATGGGTTGATAGTTTCATTTTTTTAAATCATTAATGAGTAGTATTACTGAGTAATACACCAGTGCTTATCCATTTACCTGAGATGATCCATTCACCGGAGATCTGAGTTGCTTCCAACTTGAGGCCACTAAACATTTGTTTTTAAGGCTCCGTATGAGTATATGCTTTCATTTCTCTTGGATCATGACCTAGAAGTGAAATAGATGAGTCCTATGGTAGATGGATGTTTAACTTTTCAGAGACTGTTGATCTGTTTCCTGACCAGCAGTGTATATGAGTTCCCATTATTCTACATTCTTCACCAATATTTGGAATTCTCGGTATTTTCATTTCAAACATTTTAATAGGTGTGAAATGGTTTCCACAAGTAATTTTAATTTTCATGTTCCTGATGACTAAAGAAGGTGAGCATTTTTTAATGTTTATCTGCTACCAATGTATCTTTTTGGTAAAGGTAAAATCCTTTCCCCATTTAAAAAAATTGGGCTATTTGTTTTCATATTGTTGAATATTTAGAGTGCTTTCCATATACTGGGTAAAAATTCTTCATCATATGTGATCTGAAAATATTTTCTTCCTATTCCTTGCTTCTCTTTTCATTCTTTTCATGGTATCTTTTGAAGAGCAGAGAGTCTTAATTTTGTTAAAATCCAACTTATTTTTTTCTCTTATGAATCTTACTTTGGAATGAAATGTGAAAAAATATATTTGCCTAACTCTAGATCATAAAAGTTTTCTTCAGTATTATTTTCTAGCAATTTTATTTTATTTTTAATTGTTTTATTGCTGTTCAAGTACAATTATATGCATTTGCCCCCTCCAATCCTCTTCCAGCCACTCCCACCTCCCTCCCCTGATTGCACCCCCCTTGGTTTTGTCCATGAGTCCTTCAGAGTTGTTCCTGAAAACTCTTATTCCCTTTCCCCCCATTATCCTCCCTCACCTCCCTTCTGTTATATTGTTCTTAATTTCAGTGTCTCTGGTCATATTGTGCTTGCTTGTTTGTTTTGTTGATTAGGTTTCAGTTAAAAGTGAGATCATATGGTATTTGTCTTTCACCACCTGGCTTATTTCACTTGTCATAATTTTCTAGCAACTTTATAGTTTTAGAATCCCTGCTAATGTTTATTGGATTAGGAAGTATAAATAACATCAATACAAATGATATATTAAGCATTGGAAACCACAACAAAAGTACATTGAATCATCACAATTGCAAGGTTACTTTAACTTCTAACCTCCACTAAGAAGCTTGTCTAAACCTCATCAGTTAAATCCAAAATCTTTTTCTATGGGACAGGGTAAAGTGATGACTTGGAATTTTATCCAACAAAGCTATAAAAATTTGAGCACTTATCTTAAAGTTCTGCATCATAACTGGATGGGGGCATGAGGCCTTCACTCCTCTTGGGACAAGAAGATTCCACCCCTAATCATCTTTTTCTGTAAAACAACTGTGCTTTTAATAGAGAGGGAGAGAGATTACATGCTACAGAGAAAAAGAGAGTGATAGCAAGATAGACAGGTAGAGTCTTCTGGAGCTACAGCTAGATCTAAAGCTAGAGATAGAGATAGTGGTAGAGGCAGAGAAAGAGATAGAGATAGAGATAGAGATAGAGATAGAGATAGAGATAGAGATAGAGATAGAGATAGAGATAGAGATAGATAGAGATAGAGATGATAGATAGAGATAGAGATAGAGATGATAGAGATAGAGATAGAGATAGAGATAGAGATAGAGATAGAGATAGAGATAGAGATAGAGATACAGAGACAGCGATTGAGATAGAGATGGAGACAGAAGTTCCACACCAGGAAACAAAGCACCTTTACTTTGGGATTTTTGTGGTGAAGATCAACCAACTTAATGTACAATATTTTCATTCCATCCAAAGCCGTATATAAAAGTACAAAAGTCCCATGACAGGTACCATTTATTTTGATTTTGCACAACCACAGGGAGTTCAATATGAAACCAAGGGTTTTGTTCGCTTTTGTGAGTCAACTTGATTTGATTGGAGACAATGTTTTCTTATTTTATTTTACTTTAAATAATTTTTATTTTTCAATTATAGTTGACATACACTATTATAATAGCTTCAACAGAACAACTTAGTGATTAGATATTATGTAACTTACTAAGTGACTATCCTGATAAATCTCATCCATCTAACATCATGCATAGTTGTTACAACATTATTGACTATATTCCCTAATGGTACATTATTTTCCATGGCTATTATGTAACAACAAATTTGAACTTCTTAATCCCTTCATCTTTTTCACCAGTCCCCCAAACTCTGCTTCAATGTGACAACTGCCAAAACATTCTCAGTCTCTGTTGGTCTGTTTCTATTCTGCTTGTTCACTTATATTGCTATTTTTTAATCTCCTTTTTCTTCTTTTTCTTAAAGAAGACTCTAACATTTCATGTAATACTGGCTTGGTGGTGATGAACTCTGTTAGTTTTTTCTTGTCTGGTAAGCTCTTTATGTCTCGTTCCATTCTAAATGATAGCTTTGCTGAGTAGAGTGATCTTGATAGTAGGTCCCTGTTTTTCATGACTTTGAATATTTCTTGCCACTCCCTTCTGGCCTGCGAAGTTTCTGTTGAGAAATCAGCTGACAGTCCTGTGGGTGATCCCTTGTAGGTAACTAACCATTTTCTCTTTTAAAATGTTCTTTCTGTCTTCAACCTTTACCACTTTAAGTATGATATGTCTTGGTGTAGACCTTCATTTGGCTTCATTTTGTTTGGTACTCTCTGTACTTCTTGGACTTGAATATCTATTTTCTTTGCCACATTAGGGGAGGCTTTTTTTGGTTATTATTCTTTTCACATAGGTTTTCAATTCCTTGTTCTCCCTTCTCCTTCTAGCATCCACATCATGCAAATATTGGTATGTGTATAGATATAAAGAAACATCTTCCCAAGAGGGCCAGAGTGCCCATATAGCAGCCAGGATCCACTAGGGAAAACATAAATTCTGAGACTTTCACTGCGATCCCTAAATGGACCTGAAGTTGGCACACATATCTTTGTTGCCATTCTTCCTTAACAAATCTTTTGTGCACCACCCCCTCATGGTCACACACTGCTAACTTTTTACTTGGTTGACCCATATGAGCATTAATTTCTTTCTTTTCACTCTAACTTTAGCTGCACATCTCTGTAATTCATGTAAAAGGGACCAGACCTTCTGTCTCCCCTGAATGAATCTTTATATTTGTTGTTACAGTGTGCACAACTGGAATTGACTGCTAGGTTAACAAGGAATTTAGCAGAGAGTTAGGGCACCATTCTAGCAGCTCTTTTTGAATTAATTCCTGGGGCTCAGCTTTCAACCACATCCTCAACTGCCCCTTCATAGGCAGACAATAACATGGAGGAGCATTCATTGCCCAATTACACAAGTAATTTGGTTGAATGTTTGTTATTGATTTCATGGTCTTCCATTAAATCCCTATAATTGCCCTGTAAATCTGTCAATCTTTCCTTTCCAGAAAACCGTGTCTCTGTGACACATCTTAGCCTCATCCTGAAACTGTCAAGAACTATGAAGGGTCTGAGATTTTACTAAGTTTTTAAGTTAACATGTTAACTTGCTATATTTTCTTGGATACTATTAGAAAACATGAGATTAATGGATCGGAGACAAAGGACAATTTATTACTCATGGTAAAATCAGTGGTCAAAATATTAGTACACTTGTGCCAGCCACTGAGCCTCAATTGCCAGAAGGTTGTATGGAGAGAGAAGTGAGAGCCACATGGGCAGAGGATTGTGTTACAGCGGAGCAGACTTGAGCTTAGGGAATCCAGATATTTTATAATGGTTAAACATTGTTCATTACATGGTCATTTTTGAAAGAAATACTCCAGAATAAAGAATAGCAAATGACTTGTTTATAAGATGTGAAGAAATGTGGGAGATTCATTTGGAATTGTTTTCTGGTAGCAATGTGCTTTTCTACTCTGATTGCTTTTATCATTGGTTTTAAAGCAATTTAATTGTGATGTATTTTGTAGTGATTTCATTCATCACCTTTGTGCTCTGATTTTGTAGAGCTTCTTGATTTGTGAGTATATAGTTTTCACCTAGTTTTGATAAAAATTTGGCCATTACTTATTCTACTTTTGTTTGCTGCCTCCCTTCCTCTCTCCTCTCATCTGAAGACTCCAGTAACTTATGTATTTTGCCATTTAAAGTCGTCTCAAAACCATGGATGCTTTGGGTATGTGTTCTTTTTGGTCTTTTTAAATTTCTACCTCTTTTTGGATAGCTTTTATTATACCTTCAGAGTCACTAATTCTGTCTTCTGTAATGGCAATTCCAATGTTAATCCCAAATAGTGTATTTTTTATTCCCAATGTTGAACTTTTCATATCTAGAAATTTTAATAAATGTTTTCTTTTCATCTCTCATGTCTCTAACACCATCAGTCTTTCATCTGACTTCTTACATACACAGTGCACAGCTTTAACAACTTTTTAAATATTCTTGCTGGTAATTCTAGCATCTGTCAGTTCTGGATTGGTTTTTATTTAATTTTTTGTAGATGAACTTTTTTTTCTCTAAGATACTTTGAAAAGCAGTTTAAGGTTCACAGCAAAATTGAGAGGAAGGTACATAGTTTTTTCATATACCTCCTGTTCTCACACATGTGTAGCCTCCTGTATTATCAACCTCCCTCACTACAGTGGTACTTTTTTTTCACAATTAATGAACCTACATTGACACATCATTAACACCCAAAGTCCACAGTTACATGTTTGTTTATTCTTGGTGTTGTACACTCTACAAGTTTGCACAAATGCATAATGACATGTATTCAGTACTACGATATTGTGTAGAGCATTTCACTATCTTAAAAATCCTCTTTGCTTTGTCTATTCCTTCCACCCCACCCTCTAACCCCTCTCAACCACTCATCTTCTTATTATCTCCACAGTTTTGCCTCATCCATAATTCCATACAGCTTAAATCATACAGTATATAACTTGAGATTAGCTTTTTCACTTAGTAATATGAACTCAGGATTCCTCCATGTTTTTTTTCATGGCTTGATAACTCATTGTTTTTTCATTATCTGAATATGCCACAATATATTTATTCTTTCACATCTTGAAGGACATTGGTTGCTTTCAAGTTTTGGCAATCATGAATAAAGCTGCTATTAACACCATACACAAGTTTTTGTGTGAACACAATACTTCAACATATTTGGTTAAATACCAAAAGAGCACAATTGCTGGACCATATCGTAAGAGTATGTTTTGTCTTGTGAGAAATCACCAAACTACCTTCCAAAGTGGTTATACCACTTTGTATTTTCACTAGTAATGAGTGAGCATTACTCTTGCTCCACATTCTCATTAGCATTTGGTGTTACTGTTCTAATAGATGTAGTGGTGTCTCATTAACGTTTTTATTTATGTTTCCCTGATTACATATGACACGGAGCATCTATACATATTTTATTTGCCAACTGTAGATCTTTTGTGAAATACCTATTAAGGTCTTTGTCTCACTATTTAATTCATTGTTCATTTTCTTATGGTTGAGTTTGAAAAGTTCTTTGTTTACTTTGGGTTAACAGTTTTTTATTAGAATTATTTCTTGTGAATATTTTCTCCCTGTCTGTTGCTGCTTCTCATTCTCTCAACAGCTTTTTTTTAACAATCTCTTTTTTAAAAATTTTATTTATTTATTTATTTATTTATTTATTTTGAGAGAGGGGAAAGGAGAGGGAGAGGGAGGGAGAGAAACAACGTGTGGTTGTCTCTCATGCGCCTCCTACTGGGGACCTGGCCCACAACCGAGGCATGTGCTCTGACTGGGAATCAAACTGGCAACAGTTTGGTTCACAGGCCAGTGCTCAATCCACTGAGTCACACCAGCCAGGGCCTCTCAACAGTTTTTTTGCAGAATAGGTTTCTTTTTTTAAGCAAAGTCTATGTTATCAATTACTTCTTTCTTGGATTGTGCTTTTAGTCCTAAGTATTATAACTGCCTGGGCCTTCACAGACTTCTAGCTTCATTGCTTTAACTTAGGGAAACAGTGGGACTTCCTCTGGATTCTTTCTTTCTAAACTGTGCTCTGAAAACTTTCTTCAAAGAGTTAACCAGAGAAATTGTAGAGTTCACCTCCTGATATTTAAAAATTCCTCAAAGATAACTGGATATCATTCCCTTATATCCAATATCTTGAAAATTATTGTTTCACATATTTTATTTATTTTTAGTTGTTTTCACTGGAAGAGTAATTCTGGCCTCTATTTACTCATTTTGATGATAAGTAAAGTCAGTAATATGAATGCTACCATTCACATTAACTCTCTTAGGTTCTATTAGAATTAAATTGCAATTCTTATGTCTAGAAGACAAATATGCATCTACTTTGATATATACTGAAACTAGAATAATTTAATTAAAAAACTTAATCTATGGCTACCTAATAGGTGGTAGTATGAAACTAGAACCCAAATCTTGCTACTCAGCTGAACTGTGCTTAATTACTTAAATCCTATAAGAAACATTTTATTGTGAGTGGCTTCAGATTATGTTTCTACTCCAGTCCTTGGTTTCTCTAGATCTGTGCATAGTAGCCATTCTGTCAACTACTTGAGACTTCAATGAATTGCCTAAAATATGTTTGCAGAACACAAAATCAATCCCATGAATCATCCTTTATAATTCAAAGTTTGGATGTTATTACATGTCAGTCACTCCTTGTAGATTTAATTGCATCTGTAAAATAGTCTGTTATTGACAGCCGAAGTTCAACTGAGAAACGCTGTGTTGCAGTGATTATAGGGGACTCCGTAAATACGGCCACATGCTTAAAAAATAAATTCTAATTTTAGTCATTTAAAAACATACAATTAATGTCCCACTGGTATATTATGGCGACATTTGAACTCTCATTTAAGTATTTTAAATAACTGAGCATTAAATAACAATAAAAACAAAATAGCTGTTTCGTGGTGATGCTGCTGCCAAGAAGGTGTTAAATCAGGATTTTTCTCCCTAAGCATGCCTTTATGCCCCTTTTCCACATTTGCTAATAAAATCTTCTTAATAAATAATTTAAGTCCCACAGTCCATAATCTTAAATTACTTTCACACAGATTCTACCATTCCTAGGGAAGAGGAGCATTTATTAACTTCTGCCAGTGGGTGTCTGTTAAACAGGTCTGGCTTTCTAGACCCTACAAGATTTGCCATTCATTTGTAAATTGTAACTTTTTACAACAACAAACTTGGCTGTCTTGGTATTTCTTTTCAATACTGGGTATATTTGTTAAGATAGTGGGAAAATATGTGAGAGAAGAACAATTAAATTTGTCTATTAAACCAGATAATAAATTTAAGTCATGATCCATTTTTTTTCTTTTAAGAACAACAGGTTCAGGATCACTAAATATTTATGGCAACTAACCAAGATGTTATACAGAGTTGTCTTAAAAACTTCTGGGCCTCGGGAAGATATAAAATGGGGTTCTTTGGAGAAAAAAAGAGTGGGAAGGTAGAAAATTATTATTGAATCTTTTAAAAGAAGAAACACATCTTGCTCTTAACATCATGCTTTAAGTTAATTTTGTAACCCTGAAATTTAAATAATATTATAAATTTCAACTATAATCATATAACTATTAGCCACAAAACCATTTGTGTAAGATAACCAAAATTTAGGTCCTTGGTTTTCATTATACATTTCCTCTCTTGTAATAGTTGATAATATTTTATCTCAGAAAATTAATTTTAAGAAATAAAAAAGTATTTACCCAGTATAATAATTGGGTTTTTATACATTATTTCACTTATCACTCGAGGGCATATTCTTACCTCTTCTTTACTTTTCTTCATGTTTTGTTCCTCATTTCTATTTGTGCTTATTTCCCTCTTACAAATGGTATAAAATAATATTTCACTCTTAGAAGTTTTTTAGAAGACAAGAAAAAAATAATAAGATTGTCCATATTAATTAATCAAATAGCACATTGTTTTTATGTTTTAATTATAAAAATGATAAAGTGTTTTCAGTGGAGTAAAATGTCTCTTGTAGCTGCCAAAAGATCTAGCAAGATATGGAACGGTCTTGAGAGAAACACAGTGATCTAAAAAATGGGAAGTCTGAGTCATGTTTTTTGGAGCAATGCAGTTTTAGAAGTGACACTAGGGAAAATTGACAAGTTGGAGTGAAGTAACAAGACAGTAACCAGACATAATGGAATTAAAACCATACCACATAAAGAGTGTGTTGGAGTTGGTAGGTGGATGTGTGTGGGCACAATTTAATAGCTCTCTATATATCTGAAGCACTTTCATTGAATTTGGTCTATAAATGTGGTTCTTCGTGTCAGAATTAGAAGAAAGGATAAAGTGGTGGGAGTCAGAGTCTGCTCAACAGGATGGGAAGTTTTCAAAATGATCAGAACTACTGAAAATGGAAATCAGTATTCCAACAGTGCAATCCAGCAATGTGCTGAGAACACTATCAATAGGGTTTAAGGGTCTGCTCATTATTTTACTAGATGATTTCTCAGACCCTTTTAACTCTGCAAACCTATGACTTTTATTTGTCTTAAAGATAGTTGATACTTACCCAGATAGAGACTCATAGATAAGTAAAAGATCCAGATTAAGCAAAAACTAGTTTGGCGAGGGAGAAATCTCTACAATATTGATCCCAGATTTGGGGATGGATGTGTCCCAGCTAGCAACTTCTTTGAGAATTGCCTTTAATAAGAACAGATGACTTGTCCAAGATCATATCACTCTAGCATAAGGCAACCTATATCTAATGACTAATTGATTTGGGAGTATGAAAGCCCAGCCCCCTTTCCTTATTTCTGAACAACTATAAAATACCATTCTAGCTTCAGAGTTCCTTCAGAGTTCCTTGCTTAACTCACATTTTGGCAATATTGTAACTCATATTCTAAAGTTGCCAATTCCGTTGGTACCTAGAATAGTGTCACTAATGAAGGGAAATCCTGTTGGAGAAGGTGAATATCTTAGCAGAGCCATGCCATTCCACCCTTCTGGCTGGGCCTTCTGCTGGGAAAACAAAATCAAGTCTCACTTAATGCCTTTGTCATTGTACCCTCTAGCATTCTAGCTGTAGGACAGTAGTGTGTTATACCTCTGTGAGTGTAAACCATGTTGTCCCTGCTTACATGCGTGGTCGTGGCCATGCTTGATCAGAGCTGTTTCTAATAATGTTACTCCAGAATGTTTTCTTTCCAGATAATGATGTATAAGCTAATAAACAAAATAGTTCCAGGTACCACAAGAGTAACAGCAATTTGCTGTTTTCTGAGGATTTGTTTTTTACCTTTTTTTTAAATTAATGGAGTGCACTGGGTGTCTTTATAATTTTGTTCAGATGACTACAGAACCTGGAAAAGCTGTTGCTGCTATTGATGCATAACATACTGCTATTGGTCTTTCTATATAAATAAATAAACAAATAAACAAACATAGATATATATATATATAATTTGAATTTTTGGAAACTTAAGCTGTGCTGTCTATTTTGGAAAAACTATCTCAGTTTTACCATGTTGGGTTGGCATTATACAGAAATTAACAGCCATATTGGTATAGAAATATTCAAAATAATTTTTCCCATTTGTACAGAGGTAAAACATTGTATTAAATAGGTAAGATCTTAATCTACATGGATTTGATTACAGAAACAAATAAAGTATTCTCTACATAATGAAAAAAAAAGTTGCCAACTCTTCCTTTCTTGCCTTAGGATCAGAGGAGCAACAAATGACAACTATGTTGGAGGCCTTGGAAAGATCCATGAATTTCAGAGGGTGAGGTATAAACCTAGCAAAGAGTTAAGATACTGTCATATTACTACAATATTGGGGTTGAGTAGTTTTTTTTTACTTTGTATACCACTATTTTGCCAAATTAATTTATTAGGTCAAGCAGTTTTTAGTGGAGTCTATATGATTTTCTGTGTAAACTATCATGTCATCTGCAAACAATGACAGTTTTACTTCTTCCTTTCTAATTTGGATGTATTTCATTTCTTTTTCTTGTCTGATCACTGTGGCCAGAGCTTCCAATACAATGTCGAATAGAAGTGGTGAAAGTGGACATCCATGTCTTGTTCCTGAACTTAGTGGGAAAGCTTTTAGTTTTTGCCCATTGATTATAATATTGGCTGTAGGCTTCTTGTATATGGTCTTTATTATGTTGAGGTATACTCCATCTACTCCCACTTTGCTGAGTGTTTTTATCATAAATGGGTGCAGTACTTTATCAAATGCTTTTTCCACATCTATTGATATGATCATGTGACTTTGTCTTTCCTTTTTTTATGTAATATATTACATATACTGAATTGTGAATATTGTACCATCCTTGCATCCCTAGGATGAATCCTACTTGTTCTTGGTGTATGATATTTTTAATGAATTGCTGGATACGGTTTGCACAGCTGAAGAAAACATTGGCAAAATGAAATAAGAACCAACCATATGGGACAATATGTTTGCAAATGATACCTTGGAAAAGGGTATGATCTCCAAAATATATAGAGAGCTCATAGAAATCTACTCCAGAAGACCAAAAAGAAACTTTAAAAATGAGCAAAGGACCTCAACAGACACTTATCCAAGGTGGACATACAAAAGGCCCAGAGACATATGAAGGGATGCTCAGCATCCCTAGCCATCAGAGAGATGCAAATGAAAATTACATGAGATATCACTTCTCACTGGTCAGAATGGCCATTCTAAACAAATCAACAAACAACAAGTGCTAGTGATGTGGTGGAGAAAGGGAACCCTAAGACACTATTGGTAGGAATGCAGACTGGTGCAGCCACTGTGGAAAACAATATGGAATTTCCTCAGAAAAGTAAAAATGGAAGTGCCTTTAAACCTGGCAATTCTACTGCTGAGATTATACCCTAAGAACCCTGAAACACAAATTCAAAAGAACCTATGCACCCCGATGTTCATAGCAACATGATTTACAATAGCCAAGTGTTGGAAGCAATCTAAGTGCCCACCAGTAAATGAGTGGATCAAAAAACTGTGGTACATATACACAATGGAATACTACACAGCAGAAAGAAAGAAGGAGCTGCTACTCTTTGCAAAAGCTTGGAAGGAACTGAAGAGCATTAAGTTGAGTGAAACAAGCCAGGCAGTGAAAGACAAATACCATATGATCTCATCTATAACTGGAACCTAATCAATAAAACAAACAAGCAAGCAAAATAAAACCAGAGACATTAACAAAAAGAATAAACTGACAGTAACCAGAGGGGAGGTGGGAGGGGATAATGGGGGAAAGGGTGAACACGTATAAAGGACCCATGGACAAGGCTAAAGGTGGGCAGTATCGAGGGAGGTAGAGATCGCTGGGGTGGGGGTAAGTGATGAAGGAAAAATGTGGACAACTGTATTTAAACCATTATAAAAAAGAGAGAAAGAAAAATACAAGTTTGGGGATCTACTAATCTGTGGCATTCCAGGAAATACCTTCTAAAATAAAATACAACTAATGCATCTCATACCTCCTAGCTCGCAGAAAGAATTATCATGCCTAACAGGCCATACCTAGAAGACTGCTATGGCTGTTACACAAAGTGGCATGAAAAGCTGCAAAGTCTGAGTCACACACAGAGCAGGGAAAGGCTCTATAGGAAGTCTAGATTTCCCAATTTTGGTATAAATGACTCTAATGCTTGGGTCCTTTAATCTGACCAACTGTGTTGTCTTAGATCTATCTGTGATAAGAAAAGATAGTATGTAGTGTCTATATACAGCATAATGGGAAAATTATAATTCCGCCCCTCGGGATTCTGTACCAAGGCTATATACCATCTGCAAGGGAGAATCAAACATCTTTTGAATTAAACATCTTGTAATGCTGGCTCTGCTAGAGATGCATTGTAAGATACTAGTAGACATGTAGCTAGAAGTGTCCATTCCAAGCTGGATTCTGTCGACAACACCATGTTTGAGGACTTACAGCAGAGGCAAGTGGGAAGGGGGCAATCCAGTTCAGGCGCTGTTATAACAACAGAGGGAGGTGGAATTGGTGGCGTTAGAAAGTGCTCAGATTCTGGATATGTCTTGAAGATAGAGTTGACACCATATGTTGGTGGACTGAATGTGGAGTGTTATGGAAAACAGATCCAGAAATGACTAGAAGTTTCTTGGCCTGAGGAAAAGGGGGAAAAAAAGTGAATTGGCTGTGTCCTGAATTGTCAAAGACTGTAAGAGGAGATTTATAAAAGACCAGGGCCAGGTGGGATGAGGCTATCCAAAGCAAAGTTTCGAACATGTCAAATTTGAGACACTTTTTACACATCCAAGTAGAGCGGTCAAATGGGCAGTTGCTACACAGGTCTAGGTTCCAGGAGAGAGGTCCAAGCTGGAGAATTACATTTTGGAATTATGAGCATTGTAGATCCCTTTAAAGCCATGAGTCTGTATGAGATCGTTAAAGAAGCATGCATAGATAAAAAAGATAGCCAATAACTGAATGCTGGGACACTCTCACATTTAGAGGTCAGGGAGATGAGAGGCAGCCAGCAACAGAGCCAACATAACAGAGCCAGATATGGGAAGAAGGCAGTTTTTTTTCTCTTGGAGGAAAGTAAGGAAAGTGTTTCATGGAGAGAGTGATAAACATGATGTCATTTACTAATAAAGATGGCCTGGTCCCATTGTTCTGTTTCTTCAAATATGTTCTACTTTGGCATTTTTTTCTCTCACTCTTTTCTTTTTGAGGTTCCATTGCCCCCTCATCCCGTCAGTCCCTGTGTCTTTGCCCACTCCTCTTTCCCTGTAACAATAGCTCTTCAAATACAGTGCTGAGCACTTAGCAATTCATGTCTTATGAGGTAGAAAAGGTATCTTTCTAGTTTATAAACACAAACATAAGTCCTGGCACCATTTGTACTCTGACCTTATATGTTCTCCAATGAATTCACAGCTCTTTTTAGACATTATCTCATTAATCCTAAGATAAGCTTTAAGTACATAAACTATAAACATTAAAATTTTTTGGAACCACATGTGAAGAATTAATTGCCTAAAACAGGTCAAGTGGAATGTTTGAACTAAGTAAAATAAATTTATCTGCAGGTAAAGTCTCATTTTTTATAAGCTTTTACACATGACTATTCATGGAAACCACATATAATTGATCACTGAAATATAAATCCAGGTAATTCAACAAGGAAAAGACCCCAAGATAATGCTTTAATTAAACAGGCACAAGATCATATTATTTATATCAATATCATCATAATTACCATCATCTGTGAGGAGCCTTAATCAGTGTCAGCCCTCAGCTAAACACTTTAAATTATTATCTTAATTATTATAGCCATTCTGTAAAATAGAGCCTAGAATTATTTATCTTTAGATATGGAGCTCCAAGTTCAGAGTCTGTAAGAAAGTTGACTAAGGTCACACAGATAAAAGGAATGGGCATGAAATATGTCACTATAAAATCTAATAATAATAATGGAGACTTAACCTTGAATTTAAAATAAGAATTAAGATTATTTCCAATAGCCTTGGCTGGTGTGGGTCCATGGATAGAGTGCCGGCCTGTGAATCAAAGGGTCACTGGTTCTATTCCCACTCAGGGCATATTCCCGGGTTGCAGGCTAGATTCCCCAGGAGGGGGCACTCGAGAGGCAACCACACATTGATGTTTCTCTTTCTCCCTGCCTTCCCCTCTCTCTAAAAATAAATAAATCAAATCTTTAAAAGAAAAGATTATTGACAATAGTATCATAAAAGCTGAAATGAGAAATCTTGAAGATTGTTTAAGCATAAGAGATATGAAACAGAACCAAACAAAAAAAATTAAAAGTTAATTCTTTGGAAATTGATCATTGTCTAGCAAAACTAAATAAGGTAATAATATAGAGCATAAATATCTATATTTCTATCTTATATTTTTATTATCTATCTATCATTATCTATACCTATCTATCTAAGCTATAATAAACTTGGAAAGGAAAATTGGCCTACTTCAAGAAAAGGAAATGACAGACCAATGTCACTTGTTAAAACAGATTTAAAAAGTCTAACAAAATGAAGATACCATTAGCAAAATAAGTAATTAAATATTCACATTTGAATTAGTGCCTCTTTTTCATAGTGCTTGAGTCATTCTCACCATTTTCATATAACTTAAAACATTCTTCTTGCCTACTCCTTGCTTCTAAGTATTATTTTAGTATGGTTTTGCTTGGTTTGCTATTCTTTAGTTCAAGGCAATTCTCAAGCAAGGAGAATTGCCTATATTTCTATAGGCAATAAAAAATGAAGGAAGATGTTGAACAAAGACATCTTAACCCCATTTGAGCTTTGCCAGGATCATTCTACCCTTCATATGTAGGATGTATTAGACTGGATGAAAACACACCGAAAATCAGTTAGGATGCCCTTTTAAGGCAAAAAATAATAAATACATGGATGTCTGTAGTGTATGCAATGAAGCTGAAATGAGATAAATGCAATAGATTTAACTAGTTAAGATTAAAGCTTTCTTCCATAATATAGATATTTCTAATAGTCCTATAAAAATAAACTTAATTCCCCAAATTAGATAAATTTATTAATTAAATAGCATTAACTTTTTTGCATTATAAGGCAATATAAATTGTGCTTAAAATTATTAGATATAATAACTGAGTACAGTTAGATACACAAATACAAAATAAATATTGAAGATTTTTTCTATGTCATGCTAATGACTAATTGTAAGGTATTAGGTGGAAAAATGCACTAAAAATGTAACTTTACACTTATAAAATATAAACAAAACATACAAAAATGTTGTTTAAAATTGATTAAACAAATTTTATGATACAATACAATTTGAAAGAAAGTATATAAACAAGAGCACAAAATTTTACTATAAAAATGATTTTTTTCATAAAAATAATTTTAATAAGCAGAGACAACCAAAGTTTTTTGTTAGGTATTTTCTTTAAGAACAATGTGTTTGTGTTGGTGGCAGAATAAACAAATAAATTTTTATGTATAAAAGTCTATTTGATTCAAAAAATAAATCTCACAGATATAGTTCAAAAGAGTTCAACTAAAAATTACCTGTATTTAAAAAATTACCTCTATTAAAACAGGTATTTCTGTGTGTTTTTCAATTAGTATTTAAATCTTGTATTTATTATTTTTAAAACTCAGATTTCTTTTTTTGATGATTGTTATGGTATTTAATTATTCAGTTAAAAGAATTAAAGGGGATTATTCAAGTCTTGCATAATGTATGAAACAAAATGTCTCAAAATATGGGCTTTGGAGTCAGATATGCACCTGTCTTCAAATCCCTGAAGTCCTCTCAATGAGCTGAATGGCTTTGAGTAATCCTGTGGATTGAATTGTGTCCTCTAAAAAAATTATTAAAGTCCTAACCTCTGGTACCTATGCATCTCAACTCATTTGGAAATAGGGCATTTGCAGATGTAAATTGCACCTTCAGGTGGTTCCTAATTCAGTGTGATTGGCATCCTTACTAAGAGACACAGGGACAAACATGCAGAGAGAAGAACGCCATGGGATGACAAAGGCAGGGATTGGAATGATGCACCTATTAGGATGGCCAAAGAGTCTGTTTGGCTTTTCCCATAAAATAAAAGACATGTTTTTCATTTCCACCAATACCTTTATTGATTTGAATAATTTGAACATGTTATCTATCTCCCTAGTGGTATAATGTTGATTGTTCTCAATGAATGCCTCAATTTGGTTGCTATCAACTTCAACTGGTCTATCTGACCATAGAGCATTGTCCAGAGAGAAATCTCCAGCGTGAAACTTCACAAACCACTTTTGACACATTAAATCAATCACAGCACCTTCTCCGTACACTGCACAAATTCTTTTTTGTGTTTCAGTTACATTTTTAGCTTTCTTGAAATAACAAAGCATAATATGTCAAAAGTGTTGTGTATTTTCTTCCATTTTCAATGTTAAAATGGCTACACAAAAGTTCACCGATTTTGCTAAGTTTTTTTAAAAAATGCTCGCAGATATCACAGCTGTCACAATACAATGTAACAAAATTGTTTCAAATGAAGTTAAAGACAACTAAGTGCTACTAGAGCCATCTTACAGAGAAAAACAAAGGAACTTTTTGGCAGACCCAGTACAAGCCAAGGAACAGAAGGATTGCCTGCAACACCAGAAGCTAAGAGAAAAGCGTGAAACAGATTCTTCTGTGGAGCTTTGAGAAAGAGCATGGGCCTTCAGACACCTCGGTTTCAGACTTCTAGCCTTGAGAACTGTGAGAAGATAAATTTGCTGTTTTAAGTCACCCAACAGCCCTAGAAAACTACTACAGGTAAATAACATTTATTCAGGTTTCAGGTTTTCTCCTTTTTCAAATAGGCATAATAATTCCCCTTGAGGTCTTAATTTTTTGGTGTTGTCTAAATTTTCTCATGTGTAGAATAAGAATATTAATAATATTCTTGTCATAATGTTGCTGGGAGCAAGTAAGAGTTATATGTAAAGTCCTTACTCCTGTACCTGAAATTAGGAAAAGTTTATAAGTATTTGCCATTTTATTATTTTATTGGATAATCCTTGTTATATGATTAACATAGTATTTAAAACATGGTAAGCACTTATGAAGTATTACGTATTATTTTGGTTAAATAATAAAGACATGTAAAACACATGGTGCCTCACAAGCTTACGATAATTTTGTGCCATTATAATTTGTTAGTTTTGTAAACAACGTAATTAATTTATTCTTTTAGTTATTATTTATTTTTTTGATGAGGCTATAAATTAAACTTTAAATGCTAAAGTAAATTGCTTCAGAGTAGTTTTTGCTTTGATGAATTCTGAGGTCTGTGTGAGTTCAGAATTTAAAGTGGGCAACAGATAACTACTCCTAGAAGAAGAAAGATACCATTGGAATAGAGAAAAGAATTATGAATATATCAAAAGAGATAAATTTCCTAATTTAAATAATAATTGCCTTTATGAAAAAGATCGCTCTTTTTAGCACATAAACATTAAAGTGTTTATGGGGAAAGGGATCACACTATATATTTGCAACTTACTTTGAACTAGTTCAGTAAAATATGGTAAACCTGCCTACCTACCTGCCTGCCTACCTACCTACTTATATTTAAATAGAAATGAATATAAATGCAGGTAATATTAATAATATAGGGACTCTAAGGAAGATTGACAAAGAGATATTTGTACTATTTCTACAATTATTCTGTTATCTAAAATTATGCCAAAATAAGTCAGAAAATGGATAATGTCAATAAAGAATAGAAATTTAACATAAACTAGAGATGTCCTGATTAATTACTTAGATCATGAAGTTATTCTTGATAAATAATTTAAAGTATGATTTAAATAGAAGCTAAACAGCATAATTGAGCATAAATGGGAAATGGGACTTCAGTTATTTACTTTATAGGTAACCGAACTCAAACACAATTAGCTTAAAAAGTGACAAGCATTTCTTAAAAATTTTTTTTCTTTTGTTCCGATCAATAGAACACGGATAGATATAAATTAAGGTTTTTTAAAATTAATTGTTTCCAAACTTTATTTTATTTCACCCGTGCAAAATCATCTGACTTGTTACCTCTCACAGCTCTGTGAACATAATAATGTATGCAGTTAAGTACAATTATATCATTTTAAAGAGCTACAACACTGAAAAACATTGATTTGAGCCATTTTTGTTTCTATAAATAGAGTTGCCTGATAGATTATATTTATAAGTCTATTACAAGAATTTTCCCACTTGTCTTAGAGATACAGTATGAACCACCACATGCTATTTTTGTTTAATGATTCTCTACCCTTAAAGAGTTTCTCATTGTATATAGCAAGTTTTAAATTGGAAAGCTGCCAAACTGACTCTAATTTAAGCTTTGATGTTACAAATGAATCTCTTGGTAAATATCATAAATCATTCTGTGAAAATATCAATACATCCAAATGCCATATCTAAACAATTTTAGGTCCAAAGGATCACTAAACAAAAAGTTTAATCAGTCAGTAGACCAAAACAAGCTTCAGTTATTTTCAGATAACTCAGCTACATTTTTAAAAAAATATGTGCACCAGCTCTATCCATCACCAGAATAAGTTTTCCTTCATGAGTGTATATATGCTTCCATTTCTTAAGAAATACTTTGTGACCAATCAATCTGCCTTTTATACAGTGTCACTCATGCGAAGACCCATCATACACTGAAGTCAGAGCTTGCCCGTGGATGTTACAAGGAAGCAGACTACCTATGCTGTAACAGTGTATTTTATTGGTGGTGAAAATATTCAGCAAGCTAGAATAATCTTTTCTTAACTAACAGTAAAACATCTTCATTCAAGTAAATTCACATGCATATCTCAACTGATTTATTTGGTAAGAGGTACAAGAAGAGGAATTATAAATTAATTTAAACATTTATCAATAATATTAATTACTTATTTACAAGTGTTTTAGCAAACCCCAAAACAGTGGTTTAAAGTAACCATTTACTTGCTCACAATACTGGGAATTAGCGACATGGGCAGGATTCAGCTGGCATGGTTCATCCCCACTTCTCATGGCATCAGCTGGACTCATTCATGCTGTGATGGTCAGTTGTCAGTTCATCTCATTGGCCCTGGATGGCTTCACCTACATTATTGGAAACTGGTTGGGGCTGTGAGCCAGTGCATGCCAGTTCTTTCCATATGACATCTCCTGAAGCCTACCTTGGACTTTCTTCTAGAGCTTTCGATGTCTAAGAAGGCAAGAGCAGGGGCTGACATTCTCTTGAGTCTGGGTTTGGAGGTCCTTCCATGTTTTCTACACTGTTGCCAACAGCCAGTCACAAGGCCAGCCCCTAGTAAAGAGAAGGGGAACAGCCTCCACACCTCCATGAGGGGAATTGCAAAGTCCTATTAGAGAAAAAGGGTATAATAGAGATGAGAAAAATTGTCACAGCCATTTTTGCAAATAATTTGTTGCACTGACATATAAGTATTAGATTTTTTTCCCTTCAAAAATAGCTCTAATAGTGACTTTGCAAAATTTTCAGCAATTCCCTCTCCTTCACAATGTTATCATTTCTAATGGCTTAATTTTAAATGCTCTGAAATAATTGTCTTGTGTCTATGCTGTTTGTTTTATATGTCCTTTTTAAAGAATGCAGTGACCCCCATCAGTGTCCAAGTAATCACTACTCGTCTTTCCACAAAGAGTAAAAGCTGCTGTGTGTGGATCTGTCTGTGCTCCACATCTGCACTCTCATGTCACTTACAAAATCCTAGTGTTGAGCCCTTCTATTACTACATTTTTACATTTCTACCTCTTCTTTTATATTTCTCTCTCTTTTTTCACATATTTCACCTGGATAGTATAAGTGTGGCCCATTGCATTTTAATAAAGCAGTCATCAGGGGTGGAGGGTTGGAGCAAAAATGCAAAGAACTCATGGACAGTGGTGTGGTGATTCTGCGTTGGGGTAGTGGGTGGTGGTAAAAGAGGCTATAAAAGAAATAAATGGTAATGGAAAAATACAATAAAAGTCTGCAAAAAAATTCCTCTGGATGCTATTTATGACAGCCCTGCTGAAATCAATGTGGAGGGCTCCTTGAGAATCATTGGAGATGGTGAGAGAGCTCTCTATTCTTATTTCACTTATTTTATGATTTATCTTACTAGTATGGGCCAGAAATGAGAAGATGGAACAACCAAAATAACATGTAGTCAGAGTAATTCAACCTTAGATCTAAAAACTTTATCAAACAAGGACTTCATAACTAAGATAACAGGAGAGGAACTTGAAGCTGGAATGCAATTTTCCCCAACCTCAGGCACAGGGAAGATTTTCTTCACATCCTCACTTTTGAAGACCAGGGTTTTGGCATCTGCTGTGTCACTCATAACCACAGGCATAAAGCACATCTTGTTGGAGAATAATTACAAAGCTGATGGCACAAACATGTGGTTTTAGGAAAATAAGCAGCTTTCTGAGATAGATCATTACATTCCTAGTCTCATTTCCACCCTGCTTCAAACTTCAAAAAATTTCAGGTGTGTCTATCCACTTGGGAAGCAATATTATTTAGAGTACTAGTTAGACTGATTTAACGGTGGTTTACACCAAGATAGAATGTTTATTTCATTCATACGAATGCCTGAGAAAGAGGTCAGTCCTGGTCCAAGACGGGATCCTAAGATGCAGGATACTTTCATTCTACCATTCCACAACACCCAATTCTGCTGAGTCCACATTGGATCCTCAAAACTAAGTCCAGCCCTGGGGAGGGAAGGAGGGGAGAGGAGGACAGAGGAAGCAGAGGCCAAGTACCTTCCTTTTGGTGACACGGCCCAGAAGCTGCACACATCACTTGGTATACATGCCATTTGCCTTAAATATGTACTCAACACAACAGTTGTGTAGGAATAATCCAAGAAAATAACTGTGAATATGTATAAAGATTTTGCTATAATTGCAATATTATATTACTAATAATATGAAAGAAACAACTTTATAAATCCAATAATAGGTGGTATATTAATATAGATTATTAAAAATCAATATTAAAACCTAGTTTTGCTCACTGAAATCATTGTATTATTTAGAATATCTGAATATATGTTTTCACAGAGACCCAAATAACATGGTGAACATGGAAAGAATTACTGAGTGGAAAAAAAGGTCAAGTATAACATAAATGTGGTTTTAGTTTATATGATCTTAATAATGTATATTTTTTAATTGTAAAATTTGTTTGATGATAGAAAGTAAAATATCAAAAAGAGATTAATGCAAGACACCGAATTCTAATATTCTATGAATCTCACTTTTTATAAAGCAATCCTTTATCTCCAGCACAGCAGGAGTGTATGACTAAGGAATGACCACACTTTATTTTTTCTGAATCAGTTTGGTTGAATTTTACCACAACTGAGGAAGGAATATGATTTGGCTATTGCGAGCTCTTTAACTGAAGGAGATTTCAGAATGTAATTCATCAATTTGGAAATCCAGAATGCAAGTAAATCAGTTCAGGGCTGCTTGCTCCTTTCTTGAAGTATCGTCTCTCCTGCAACATAGGCTCCCGTTAATGATTCGCTACCTTTTATAAAAATGCAGCGAAGAGTAAACCTGTATGTTGGCTTGAAATAGGGCAACACACATCAACTTACTGCCTAAATGTAATTTCAGTGAAAGACTATTACTGAACAAGGGCAGCATAAAACAGCAAGTTGAGAGTTGCCAGGAATGGCTAAAATATCTGCTTGTTAAAAAGATCTGGCTAGAACTACAGTCAGGATTTTCTGGCTAGGTTCTTTTAATGCACACAGTGGCAGAACCACATGACACCCATTTATTTGAACATCAGATTTCATTAAGGGGATGAAAATATAATCTCTTAATAGATTTCTTTCTTTATGAACTGCTTAATTATGATAACTTCATCGTGTTAACAAAATGGATTATGTCTCTTGTCCCTGCACTTACTGGGGCCTGTGTGGTATACAGCCTGTCGTCATTTTCATTTCAGTCCTAATGTTTCATGGGGATTTGATTCGACTGCAAATCAGCTGCAGGCACCCACTTACTCAGTCCAAAATTATTCTTATCTTGTTTAAGTCAAACAGTTCTGTAGCAGTGAATCCGTTCTTAAGGAAAGAAGGCCAAATTTGGTCCTTGTCTGTACCCATCTGTACTTTTTTCTTCCTCAAATATTCTTAATAGCTCCAATTAGAATTTGAAATTTTCAATGTGTGTAATGACTGAGAGGCTATTTTGCCTGTCACTCAGTGGCCAGCGAAGACCCTGAGACTCAATTTTCTCCATTCCTGCTGAGAGTGTAATAGTAGGATCAGGCAGATACTTGAATGACTCTCTCCCTTGGAATAAATTATGGCTGCTCATTTTTAGGCAAAATTTAACTAAAAACTAGCTTGATTTGCTTTCATGTGCTGTAAGATAACTGGTATGACTTTCTCCTGCTAAAATAACTCAGCATCCTATACATACTTTTAGATAAACAATATGAGAAAGGCCCAAAATGTCAGTCAAGATGGAAGAACCAACAGCTGAAAACTAAACTCAGCTTCTATAGATATGCTATGGGCTAGTGGTGGAACAGCCACATTAAGGTATAATAATGATAACAGTAAGAAAAAGGGTGTTTTTATTAAGTCTGAGAATGTTTTGGCAATAAAATATTTGTAGGATAAATCCTGGTGGTTACAGAGGGTTTTTTTTTTGTTGTTATTATTCATTCGTTTGTTTGTGGGGGGTTTTGAGAATTGCAAAACTCGTAAGAAATGATAAGCACCTACTAACTGTCCTTTTATTGAAATTGAACAAAGCAGTATGTTCTCACAAGAAATTTCTAATAACTTGGAGATGCAGTTTATGTTCTTTTGTTTCTTAAGTATGTGTTAAAATTAGCTCCTCCTTTTCATCTACACTTTTAGTCTAAATTCTTTTTCTATTTGGGAACTCTGTAAATAGTGTGCTTGACAGATTTCCCCATGACAAATTTAATTATCCTACAAATGTAAAATTGTTTTAATAAAAAAATAATTTAAAATGTGTGATTTATATAAAAGATAGATTGTATGACTATTTCAGTAGATGAAGTCTTTTGATAATAACGTAAAATCTTGATTTTTGAAAAATACAGCAAAGTCAGAATAAAAACATCATAATACCACTTAAAAGCCTTTAGTGTTTCATAACAATGTTAATACACTTAATGCCACTAAATTGTATAGTTAAAATGATTAAAATGGTAATTTTTTACATTTGTATATTTTAGCACAATAAAACATATATAATTTTATTAAAGAATGAGTTTAAAAGGGTACATTTAATTATGTCACATAAGTAGCATATACTAAAATTATTTACTAAGTTATTTTGAGTCATTCAATAAAAGTTCAATTATTAATAATATCATGTTTAACCACTGTAATAATGCTGTAAATGTGTTTTAATAACTGCTTTTACTTTCTAGACATGGTTCCAAGAACTTCATATTATCTCATTTAATTTTTTACAACAATTATGAGCTAGAATTTATCAATTGTATTTTATAGTTGAAGTGCCTAGGACTAAGGGTATTGCAATTATTTGCCTAATGCTGCACAGCTAGCACGTGACAACGCTGCCATTTAAACCCAGGTCCAACTGACTCTGAAACTGATGTTCACAGAACTTTTGCTCTAGTGCCTCCTGTGCTTACATTCACTAAATCTCATTGGTCTAAATATAAAATTTAAAAAATAACTGAAACAAAAGTGTCTACATTCTAATTCCTGGAATTAGTGGATTTTTTTTGAAAAAAAAATGTCTGTACAGATATAATCAAATTAAGGATGTTGCAATGAAAGAAATTATTCTGCATTACCCAGTGGATGCTAAATGTAATGACAAGGGTCCTTCTAAGAGAGACACAGGGGAGATTTGACAGAGAGAGAAGGAAAAAGCAACCATGGAGGTGGAGATTGGAGTGTTGCTGCCACAAGCCTTGTTATGCCTGGAGCCACCAGGAGCAGGAAGGGATAAAGAACAGGATCTTCCTTCAAGCCTTTGAAAAAAAATTGATTTTGGACTTCTGACTTCCAGACTGAAAAAATAATTTTTTGTTTGTTTTAAGAAAAGTCTGTAGGAAACATCAACTTTATTAATCAGTTTTGTTGGTGAAATTTAGAGACATCATCAATAAAGTGAGGAAAAGACAACAATGCCAGCTGTCACTATTTCTATTCAATTTTACTACTGAGAATCCTAACTAATACAGGAAAGTAACACAAATCAGAGAAAACAAATCCCCAAGTGGTCTTTTTTTTGCAATCAGTGGGAAAAAGATGTCACAATAATCACAATTCATCATTCTTTCTAATGAGTTGTGGATCCAGGCTGCCATTTCTCAGATTTCTCTGTAGCACTAGAATACCTAAGAATCCTGAGGGACAAGGCAGACTCTGTTTTGCTATCCACCCTGCTTTTTTGCTTCCCTTCTGTACTTTGTTGAATGTTTCCCCCAACATTCACCTGACTCTGACTCTGTGTCCCCTGATTAGAGAGAATTGCAAAGTTTTATGATCATCGGAACTGGTAATCTCCTGTTAAATCATTATATTTGATGGACACAGGAATCATTGTTTTAATTAAATGTCATTGCAGTGAATATGTCATAAGTACATTAAATCAACATTCTACATTACTAAAAGTAACATATTTTAACCTGTGATGTATTTGTTACTTTAGATATTAATGGAATATTTATATCCCTATTTTAATCAAATTACAGCACAGCACATTTCTTCAGCAGATAAGATAACCACAAAACAAGTCTAGGTCCACAATTTAGTAATAATATAAGGATTAGGAATTGAAATTAGAAGAATACTTGGAAACTGGATGTTGAGCTCTTGAAGATCTTGTTATATGCTCAAACCATGACTACCCTTCTTTTTTTCTTAAATATAAAGAAGAAACTAGTAAGTGTCAAATAACAAATATGGTCACCAGAGTGACCAAATATTATTCCAGAGTTCAGCAATGGATAGAATCTACCTCTATGATTAGCTCTGTGGTTTGGGCAACTCATTTCATTTATCCATCCCTCAGTTTCTTCCCTCTATAAAATGATTAGATTGCTTTAAGTGATATCTCAGATGCTTTTCATTTCAGAAATTCCTTCAGTGTCTTCTGGGCACAAAGTAATGATATCTGCTATTCATAACATACTTTCTATCTAGAATGATGCTAAGTGTTTTACCTTCGATATTTTATTAAATCATTATAGATCACTTCTGTGAGGAAGAAATTGTAAGCCCAATTTTATAGATGAGGGGACAAAAACATAAAGAGATTATATAACTGGATAAAGTCATACAGTCATAAAATAATGAAGGTGGAGTTCAAACCATGGAAATCTTGAGTCTAAAATCTGTACCCATATTCACTGTTATTCTATAGGCATTCGACCTTAATTTCACTGACTGAGTAAATGTACTCAGCCAGTTATCCAGTTATTGTGAAGTGTTCTGTCCAGGTCTCTACAATATCCCCAAAAGCCAATAGTCCTAACACTGTGGCTGTAACCATCATTGTTCATCTCTCCAGCAAAACTGAAGTAATAGTGAGACACACTGAAGTAATAGTGAAACACACATCCCAGCCTAAATGCCTACATTCCTTTACCACTAGATGTGTCATCATCGTGATATCATACATCATCCCATTCTATACCACGTGTTTATTTACCATGATCACTGTTTAGTTATCTCTGTGTCCCACAAAATGTAAGTTTAACAGGGCAAAGATATTTTTTTTACTTTATTTATTGAGTTCCTAGTACTCAGAATAGTAGATTGTATATGACATATTCAATACTCACATTTATTGAATGAAAGAATAATCAGAGATAGATGTTCATATCAGAGTTTATATGCATACATGAGTGAGTTATATGATTGAATTAGAATTACAATATGTAAATAGTTCTCTTTCCAATCATTTTTCAATAAATCTTGTCTTACTTATAAGTCAGGTTGAATTGTAAATCTATAGAAATAAGATCTGATATCTTGGT
This sequence comes from Carollia perspicillata, assembly GCA_004027735.1. Lineage (NCBI taxonomy): Eukaryota > Metazoa > Chordata > Mammalia > Chiroptera > Phyllostomidae > Carollia > Carollia perspicillata. Next base: position 25,844 of record PVKM010011499.1, read on the forward strand.
TGTTGAAGTTGATTATAGCCATCATGTCTCTCTGGGTAGATCTAAGTACACCTCTTACAGCAGAGTATTTAGCAAGGCAGAAAAAATGTCTTTTCTGTCTGTGTGCTCCACATGTGACACCTGGACCTCCCAATAGTCTAAGATAAAGTTAGTGTCCTAGGACACTCAGAAATATCCCATTCAGATAATTTACTCTAATCAAGTAATAAGCATTTAATGTGTTTTTGTTGATTTCTAAATTGGAGCCAACTTATTTCAAATTATCTCTCTGCCTGGAGAGCTTCAGGTGTGATTCAATATATGACAGGTCTTTCAGTTTCCCAGTTTAGTCACAGTATCGCCTATGATTCCTACTATCTCGTTAATTACATTTGAGCCAAAAACAAATGGACTCTGCTTTGAAGGCATGACCATGTTGCTTGCTGGGGCTCATAGAATAAAACCTTTTAAAACTGCTGCCATTTCAGTTTGAAAGCTAATGACAACCAATGAAAAATGACCCATTAAGTATGTTACCATCTTTGCAACTATTCTGTACCTTCTTAGAGATTAAAGTCTATAATTTTGGTGGAAATTTTACTTTCCCATCTTAAGTTAGATTATTTCTGAGCCAAAAGTTTTTTCTTCACCAAAGGCTTGATATACAACCACAATAACCCAATTAATGTTTAATTAAATTCTATGGATTGAGTTGAATTTTCTGTATCAAACATGTCTCCCCAACTTAGGTGAACCTGTCGAGAAGAGACAGGAAATGGCTGCACACTTAGAGATCTCACAGACACGTGTAAAGTTGTGATATTGTATAATTCCTGTGATTGGAAAAGTCATAGAGAGCCTGAGTTACTCTGTGGTCTCCCTTTATTTTAAAAACCTTCATCAGATACATTTGGAAAATAGACCATAATATACAGCCAAAAATCTGCCACCATTCTTACCATCAAGAAATGAAAGAAATTGCAAGAAAATAATACAACAAACTTCAATTCCATTTCTCTTGAGTAGTTGCAACAGGAATACCAGCCCTAATTCTCTCAGAGGTAATAATAAAGAAGGTAGGAAAGTATCTGACCAGATCTAATAAGACTTGCACCATTTTATAAGCTAGAGTTTATGTTTTTATTTGCCATAGCTTTGGACTTAAAGGCTTGACTCCTTGCAAGTTTACCATTTCAGAGCCTTTTCATTGCTGATGATTTCATTATTGAGCCCCTTGAAGAAAATATCTAAGATATACTACATACACTGTCTGAGCCAGAAAAAAAATTCTTCATTTCTTTTTCAGCATCACTTCTGTATTTTTCCTCCTCCATTTCCTCCAAGGTATTCCTACCAACATGAAAAACAAACAAAAAATACCTGTGAGTTATGTTTATTTTAAAAGCATGGATAGCATACCTAATATAGGGCATAAGTGCAGGATATAAATCGATCAACACATTGGACAGAAAGAATCTCCAACTGTCACTGTGAATTAGTAATGGTAATAACACAAAAGCCGCTCATGGAAGCCCTTTATTCTGAGCTAGTTATTGTTGGCAATGATTTGAAACTTATATATAATTTTAAAAGAAAAATGGAAGCTTATAAACATTATCCTCAAGTCTGTGCTAAAGTTTACTAAAAGTAATAATACAAGTCAGCATTAATTTCTAACTTTGACCACTTAGCACAGAATAGTAGCACGAGGGTCTGAACCAGCCAATCACACTAAGTAAAGGCTGTGCCATCTCGTGCAAGAATCTTTTTTTTAAAGATTTTATTTATTTATTTTATAGAGGGGGAAGGGAGGGAGAAAAAGAGGGAGAGAAACATCAACATGTGGTTGCCTCTCATATGCCCCCTACTGGGACCTGGCCCACAACCCAGACATGTGCCCTAGACTGGGAATCAAACAGGCAACCCATTGACTTGCAGGCCTGGCACTCAATCCACTGAGCCACACCAGCCAGGGCAGATGCAAGAATCGTTTTGAGTCTTGGTTTCCTCGTATGAAAATGCTAAACTTATCTGAAAAGGTTATTGTAAAACAAAAAAAATATCATAGATAATATGCAACAAATCTACCTAATTTATTAATGAAATTAAATTTAAAGTAAATAAAAATAAATACTTATATATTGTTAAGTTGAGTAATTGTAAATATAGGCAAATCGTCGCAGGCCATACCATGCTTCTCACTGGAATTTCATGTAAAGGAACGAATTATCTCATTCTTCTGAGAACACGTTCTTTCTCATACTATTTCTTCTCTCATGCCACATTTTTCATGAGGGAAGACTGGCAAAAGAATATGGCATTTTCATGCCACCTTTTCACACTCAATGAGCAGGACCACTACTATCTGTGTTTTTTGTAACTAGTCTTTCTAGTTACTACCACAGACGATTTACAACTAAGTGACTGGAAGACTCTGGAGACAAAAGAGAGGACATTAATTGCAGGCTCACCATGTGCCAGGCACCATTCTAAGTGCTTATTGTTTATCTAGTACCTTTCATTATGTACCTCATAGTTATTTTAAAAATATAACCAAAGACACTGAAATAGAAAACAGGCTGACAGTGACCAGAGGGTAGATAGGAGGGAATTTCAGGGGAAAAGGGGAAGGGTTTGTAGGAACAAGTATAAACGACACATGCACAAAAACAAGGGAGGGGTAGAAATGGGAGGGAGGTGGGGAGGGCTGAGGAGCATAGGCTGGGATGGGGGTAAAAGGCAGAAAACTGTACTTGAACAACAACAACAACAACAACAATAATAAAAGATAACAGTAAATAAAAATATGTTCAGTGAAAAAAAATGTGAGAATAACACTACTATTTTTTATTACCATAGGCTAGGTAAAATATATCTCAATGTTATAGCTAAAGGCATGGGAAGTGAAAAATGCAGAAAGACAAAATGGTTCCCCTGGTTAAAGAGAACATAAGCTGGACAATTCTTGGAGATTTATTTTCCAAGTCTTGTGACTGAGTGCAAAGACAGCTGTCACCTATCACTAGTGCCTGTCCTGGTACAGGATGTACAGTATTCAGTGAATATTTGCAAGTTAAAAATACATGAAGACTGATGATTAGAATGTGAAGGAAGGTTTATAGACTTATACTTTCACTGAAACAGATGGTGTATACACACAGCAAGTAGCAATTATTTTTTTCCTGGGAATTCAAGTGTTAACAACCCCAGGATCAGGGGGCCTCTCTGCTTGGGCTTCATCTGGGACAGGGATTACACAGTAGGTTGAACGAAAGTTCTCCACTTTCGTGGTGTTTTTAGAAGAAAACACAGAACAACAAGGTACAAAGATAAAATGTTTTTATTCAGGTTTTCCTGAGGGTTTATAGAAAGGTCACCTTCACTTGGAAGCAATGCAAGCTTCTGGAGACAATAGTTCATGTTACTAGCAGGAAAAATCAAGTAAGAAAAATATATTAAGGAAAAGAAAAACTTTTGCCCATGGCGATTCTTTCAAAATCTAACGACAAATGTCAAACACTGTTGGACTAGAAGAATTTGCCACATTTTGGAGTGCTAGAAAAGAGGACTAGAATTGGAAAGTGTGTCACAGAGGTAGGTTCTTAATCACTTACATATTTAGTCCAAGTATTTTCACTTGTAACATATCATGTCAGTTTCTCCAGTCATTCAGACCCCAGAGATTTCCTACTGAGTAACTAAAGCACATTTTTATATGCCCTGACTTACCCATCTTCAAAGAAAAGTATGAATACCAAGGTGCACTTATGAGCTCATGGTCACAATGAGCCCTGGTGATTTTGATTGTTGAAAATTAAAAAGCATGATCATTTCAGCCCTGTAAGCCCTGAGCCTGTCAGTGCATAGTGACTCTTCTAAAACAAGGGGAGGAGGGACGAGAAGAGAACTGATTCCAAAGGAAGCATTGCTAGCATATCAGGAGCAGCCCCCACAGGTCAAGGGTATAGTCTCAGACTACTTCTTGTTAAGAGATTACCCATGTTGCATTAGTATCATAATTATATTTTAAAAATCACGTCAAGAAAGCATACCAGATGTGGTTTTCTGGACCTTTTAAACAGTGATGAGGGCCAAGAAGCAAGTTGCATCTATAGAAGCTTACTTCTTGGACCTCATCAGAACTTGCCATGGAAAGGGACCCTCAACCAGTGTTGTCAGCCCTCTATGAGCAGGGCATTCCAGCTGTGCAGGACCCAAGGGGCAGCAGTACTTATCTCTGCCCTAGTCCCACATCATTATCTCCTGGTCCCTGGGCTGGGGCCCCAGAGACTCAGTTTAAAATGGGCAGACTTTCTAATGTGATGTTAATACCTCTTCTGTCAAGATTTGTGAAGTTTAAATATCCCCCACTAATTTGTGAAAATCTAAGATCCTCAGCAGGAAAGTGTGTCTTCTGCCCATTCCTTAACTATGAATTATTAATCCAGAAGTTATTATCATTAAAAGGCTTGTGTCAGTATGGTTTTCAGTCCATGAGCTGTCAGGTGAAACACACACACACACACGCACACCAGAAATAGTAGCTAGAATGAAAGAAAAAGTAGAATTTTTCCTAAATTGTATCATAATTTTTAAATGTTTACTCCCTCCCCCAAACAAAATGATTTTTTAACCAGCTTGTCATTTGCTTTATAAAGAGAGTGAAAAAGGATGCTGTCTGCTATGAAAAGTAGAATTATTTAGCTGGAAGAAGTAGAAAGAACTTGTAGATTGAATAAGTAATTTGGCTACTGTATAAACTGTATACACACACGCAAAAATGTTCATAACAAAATAAGCAATGCTAACAATAATTCAGCCGTCGTTTCTGTGACATATCACATGGCCATAGGTTATAGCTACATACTTTCACTACCCATTCCATATTCCCTTTGCCCTCAGCATGGTCCTTTGGCTGGTGGGGTGACTCAAAACTTCTTTCCCAAAGAGTCTGGATTATTAGCAATCTTCCTGATTTGCATTATAGTTTCCAACTAACTCTATCACAGGATATAATAGAACTAAAATGCACCCTAGATTCTCCTGTGTATGAGGCATACTATCACAGATAGTACCCTTACTATCATGGTGTAGCAGTAGTCCATTTTCTCTTGGCAGGCAGGATTAATTATACCAGCCAGTACAGTAACTCCCTTCTTTGCCTGTTGATTCAGAGTTATGAAGAGCTTAAAATGACCTAGTGCAGTGTTATTTCTAATTCAGTGACATTGTTCTTGTGTTTCCTGGTGGGAGAATTCCTCCTTTTGAAGTTAAGACCTCTAGACCAGCAGAGCACGAGGTCATAAGGAAAAGAAACAAAGATTTTGCTTGTGGATCAGTGAGGACAATAGCGAACAGTACCACTCCATCTACTGCTGGATTCCTGATCCCATGAACCTTGTCAATGGGGGAAAGGACATAATATACTAGATACTGATTTAGAATATAGTCAGTCTCTGAGAGAACATTGTTCTAGATCTACAGGTATTTCCATCTAGATGGTACTGAAACTGAATTTTAAAATGGCAATAACATCATTTACCAAGCCATGTGCTTCAGTGTGCTGGGGAACAAGGTAAGGCCAATGAAGTCCATGAGCCTGGGCCCACTGTCACACTTTGTTTCCTGTGGAGTGGGTTCCTTGATCAAAAGCAATGCTGTGCAGGATACCATGACAACAGGTAAGGAATTTTGTAAGTACGCTGATGGTAGTTTCACAAAAGCATTGCATTCAGGGACAGATAATTGGTAGAGAATATGTCCATTCCACTAAGAACAAAATGGTTTTTCCTTCCATGATAAAGAGACACAGTTTAATCCACTTGCCTGCAACAGGAAGACTGATCCCCCCAGGTAATAGTGCCCATTTCAGGGGCTCATTGTTAATTTCTGCTGTTGGCAGACTGAGCACTCCAAGTGGGCATAGCCAGGTCAGCCTTGGTGAGACTGAGCCTATGTTGCAGAGCCTTGGAACTGGTAGACAGTAACTCCCCATGGAGCCAGAGAAGGGGCAGAGACAGAAAAAGTAAGGTAGCAGAAGTAAGTGCGATGACATCTGAGCCACTTCTTCATGTAATCTACTCATGCTTTCAGTGCCTGCTGAAGCCTAATCTTGAATGAAAAAGTGATGCTATGTACACCCAACTTTATGTTTAGGGAACCAGACAACGCCCAGTTCATTATGGAAAGTTCAAGTCACGTGGTAACTTGGTGACCCATGATTAAGCACTCAGTAGCAAATCAAAAGCTGTGTCTTAAAAAGGACGATAGTTACTGGTTAAGGATGGCATGGCTTTTCTCCAAAAATCTAATGGTCTGAGCTGCATTCACTTTCAGGGGCCTGTCCAAGGCTCCAAACAGCATCTTAATGTGCCAGTGACATTTCAAGAGCCATTAGATCTTTTTGCTCTATTGGCCCAAGTGGCACAGCAGCTTGCATGGCATCCTGTGTCTAATCCTTCCCTCCTGAGTCCACTCAAAACTAGATGTTTTGAGGGTCATTCAGTAAACAGGCTAGAATAGCACACCCAAATGAGGAATGTGCTGCTTCCAAAATCCAAAGAGATCCACTTGGCGTTGGGTATTACTTTGTGGTTGAACAAGGGGTTAGACTGTAACAACTAATTTTTCACATTAGAAGAGATGTATCAACATATTTCACACAACTTTTAGGTGAACAAGTAAAGTTTTTCAGAGAAGAACTAACAGAACTAGCTACATCAGTGATCTTTAGTTACCGAAAACAAACAAAAATAATGCAGTAAAATTTTTTGTTTGCTTGTTTGGTCAGTTTTTTAAATGCCAGGAAAGATTTGATGACTGACCATGAATATTTAAAATACTTGAACAAATATTTATAGAAAAACTAATAGAAGAAAGTAAACATTTTCCTGAGAATAAAAGATCTATAAGAAATTAGTCCTAGCTGGTGTGGCTCAGTTGGTTGGAGCATTCATCATATGAACAAAAAGGTTGTGGGTTTGACTCTTTGCCAGGCACATATCTAAGTTGAGGGGCCTATCCCTGGTTAGGGCTCATATAGGAGGCAGTCAATAGTTAATATTTCTCTCTCACATAAATGTTTCTTTCTCTCTCTCTTCGTTTTCCTTCCTGTCTTTCTAAAAGCAATGAAAAATTGCCTTGGGTGTGGATAAAAAAGTAATCTACAAGAAATTAAACTGCAATGATGACACTTTCTTTACTAATAAATGGCATTTTTGAGTTTTTATTATATTCTTGGCACTATGCTAAGGACTATATATTAAGATCATCTTATGTTATCCTCAAAACAGCTTCAAATGCTATACTCAGAACTTACT
>PVKM010011500.1:0-33121 GCA_004027735.1 Carollia perspicillata
AAAAAAATAAATAAAAATAAATAAAAAATAAAAATAAAAAAAAAGAAAAATAAAGTCCAATATGTTTGCACTATTCTGAGATCACAGAGACAGAAGAAGAGCTAGTGATATTTGTAAAATGGGAGTCAGTCATTGTCTTTGTTTATTTGTAACTAAACCATATCTTTGATAATATTAAGAACAAATAATAATTTGATTTGGATTTTGATCTCTTCAAAGTTAGTCATGTTTGTTTATATTTTTTCAGATCATTGTTTAGAGTATTTAATGTCCTGGCAAAAACCACAGCAACAAAATTAGGCAAATCTTTGCATCTTCATTTTCAATCATTTAATTTATCATTCAAACATTCATAGTTAAAATGCTTCTGCAAACAATGAGCTTCTACCTAGATATACTGAAAACAAAGAAAATCTTTTTCATTGAATGTGAAATGGAAGGTTGCACAGGATAAACATTATGTTTCACTAACTAATGATTTCTGCATAGTTTTGTGAATGCACACAATTATAGGTATTGTTTAATTTCATACTGGGTAATAAATCACTGTACATTTTTCAAATGACAAAAAATGCTTCATTGGGGTGATTGGAATAAATGTAATGCATGTGTATATCTCCTCTTTACATTTGAAATATAAGAGAAAAGATAATATAAAATATGCAGGACAATTTCGATAAAAGAGCAACCACCCATAATCCCTGCAACCTATTACTAATATTTTAATTTTTCTGTTATCTTTGAACACTTTCTATCTATATGCATAAGTTTCTACATGATTACAACTATTAGGTAATTAGTATTTTAAAGTCTGAATTTTGCACTTAGTATTCTGTTTCAAACATACGTGCTTCCATGTGTCTATAGTCTTCAAAAACCATTTTATTAATGGCTATATAACCTCCCAGTGAGTAAATATATCCAACTTTATTAAATCATTCTCCTATTTTGCTGAGTGGTAGGTAATGTGAGCTCTCAGGATGGTGTGTCTCCTTCTGGGGGAAGGAGGGTTGGGTTGTGAGAAAGAAAAAATTGAACATATCGAAAAAATTATTATATTATGACTTTAACTGAGCTTCCACTAATGTAAAAGTAATATATGGTATGAGAAAATCAGGACATCCCAGGGTATATTAATAGAAAAATAGAAACCACTTATAATGTGACATCTTGGTGGTTATCTTAACTCAACAGCAAGGATGGCCAAGTCTTGATTATTTAGGAACTGATATATTTTGGACCAATATATAATATTACTTTTTCAGCTTTTTCTACTTCTCAGCAAATTTACAAGCCAAGAGAAGGAAAAAAACAATTTTGTAATTTTTTTAAACACATTTTATTTAGAAGCCAGATACACAGCTTTATCTCCTGGTATTTGGAATGGGGTTTGAATATTTCTAGAAATTTCAACTACCCCCAAAGTATGAATATTTGCTGACCATTGAGAAGAATAAAAAAAAATGAAAGCCATAAAATTCTTGAGGTAGAGGGGCATTAATTCAAAAGAAACAGTTTTTAAAAGGTTTAAACTATTGAATTTATAGTTGAAATAAGAGTGCAACTTCCAAAAGGGACTTTATTGAAGAGGACAACTCTCTTTTGGATGGATAATTTGTGGTACACCATGTATGAGGAAAACTTACCTTTCCCTTAAAAGTGGGCAGAAAACTTTTATGAACTGTTGGCATTTGAAAAGAATGTATATTTTGCTTCTTTGGGGTGCATTTTATGTGGACAGTTCTTCATTGTGTGTGACTATCCTGCTCATTGCAGGACATTTAGCACTGACTGGCCTCTGTCTAGTAAAGCTAGTAGTGTCCCTTGTTTTGACAAACAAAAATGTCCTCCCCCTATTTCTACACGCCCTCTGGGGATTAAGTGAAATCAAATTCTTCCACTTAGGACTACAGATTCATTTTCTAAACTACTAGACAGATAAATCTACCTTAATGGCAGCTATAAATGGAGCTGTGGTAAATTGAACTTCTAATTTTTCCTGCAAATAATCATGTCTACAATAGAGAGATCATGGCAATCCTCTATAGGAAGATTAGCTCTCTTCACACCCAGCTTCTATTTGGCTTTACTCTCCCCTAACCTCTAAGCTGGAGGTTGGAATAAAAGCTTCTTTTTAAAAATATTTTATTGATTATGCCATTACAGTTGTCCCATTCCCCCCCTTCATTCCCCTCCACCCTGGACTCCCCCTTCCACCCACACTCCCCCCAATTAGTTCATATCCATGTGTCCTAAGTTCTTTAGCTTCTACATTTCCCACACTATTATCGCCCTCGCCTGTATATTTTCTACCTACCATCTATGCTACTTATTCTCTGTACCTTCTCCCCACCCTCTCCTCCCACTCCCCTGTTGCTAACCTTCCAGGTGATCTCTATTTCTGTGGCTCTACTCCTGTTTTAGGTGACCGCTTAGTCTGCTTTTGTTTTAGGTGTGGTTGTTAATAACTTTGAGTTTGTTGTCTTTTCGCTGTTCATATTTTTTATTTTCTTTTTGTGATAGCATGGATGGAACTGAAGAGTATTATGCTAAGCGAAATAAGCCAGGCAGTAAAAGACAAATACCATATGATCTCACCTATAAGTGGAACCTAATCAACAAAATAAACGAATGAGCAAAACAGAACCAAAGACTTGGAAATAAAGAACAAACTGATGGTGACCAGAGGGGATGGGGTGAGAGATAACAGGGGAAAGAAAGGGAAAGGTCAAGTCAAGGAACATGTATAAATGACCCACGGACATGAACAACAGTGTGGGAATTGACTGTGGGAGTGGGGATGGGATGAGTGGAGGAGGGCAAAAGGGAAAAATTGGGACAACTATAATAGAATAACTATAAAATATTAAAAATTGAATAAAAATCTAATATAAGAGATTAATATTCAGAATATATAAAGATCTCCTACAACTCAACAATAAAACAACATAATTCAAAAGGGGGCAAAAAACATGAATAAACATTCCTCTAATCAAGATACACAAATGGCCAAAAATCACATGAAAATGTGTAACATCATTAGTCATTAAAGAAATGTAAATAAAAACCCTAGAGAGATGTCACTTCACATCCATTAGAATGGCTATTATCAAAAAAAATGGAAAATAATATATGTTGGGGAAGTTTTGGAGAAATTAGAATCCTTACAAATTGTGGGTGGGAATGAAAACTGTCACAGATACTAGTAAACAGTTTGGCTGTTTCTCAAAAATGTCAACATAGAATTACCATAAAATCCAGCAATTCTACTCCTAGGTCTATACTCAAAAGAACTCAGGATATTCAAATGGATACTTGTACACCAATGTTCATAGCAACATTATTCACAATAGCTAAAAGGTGGAAGCAACCCATGTTCATCACTAGATGAAGGGATATAGTCTGGCTGATAATATTTTATTTATTTTTATTATTTTTTATTTTTTTAAAAATTTAATTGTTGTTCAAGTACAGTTTTCTGTCTTTTACCCCCATCCCAGTCCACCCCCACCCTGCCCACCTCCCTCCCATTTCCACTCCCACTTGTTTTTGTCCATGTGTCCTTTATACTTGTTCCTGCAAACCCTTCCCCCTTTCCCCTGAAATACCCTCCCCTCTCTCCTCTGGTCACTGTCAGTCAGCCTGTTCTCTATTTCAGTGGCTGATAATATTTTTGAATGTGCCAGATTTGCTGCTTAATTTGCTCACATTTCTTTTTAAACTAGGTAGTGAAAGGGGATGGGGTTAAGGGACTGAGTAAAAAAGGTGAAGGGATTAAGAAATAGTAACTGCTACTTACAAAATAGTCACAGGGATGTAAAAGTACAGCATAGGGAATATAGTTAATAATATTGTAATAACTGTGTGGTGCTAGGTGGCTACTAAAAATATCAGAGGGAACACTTTGTAAAGTATGTGATTGTCTAAGCGCAATGCTGTGCACCTGAAACCAATACAAAATAATATTGAATGTGAACTTTCACACACAAACACACAAAAAAATTAGATAGTGAAATCCTGGCTGAGCTCACAGCAGAGGTTCAAGAAATGCATGTTGGTTGATTTCAGAACTAAACTAAAAAATTTGGGATGATCTATTGTTTGTATTTTCCCCTCTTCTCCTTTAATCAGTACATGGATATTAAGAAATGACTTAGAGTTAAAATTTCTGTCTGCTTTTCATTTAGTGAGAAATATGCTTCCTAAATTTGATCTCAATTATTTGTATTGAGTGATTTCTTAACAGGTCATTTCTATTGATTCCTGGGCAGGTCAAAACTGATTTATTTATAGCTTCAAATTTGGGAGGCATTTTACTTAAGATGTATACTTACTGGAAGACCTGTTGCAATTTACACACATATATAAGGCAAAATAAGATAACTGAGGTTTAAACAAAATAGATGTGTTTTACAGAAATTAGGCATAGTAGATGCTGACAGGTAAATGAATTCAGCAGTTTCCAAATAGCAAAGGGAAAATGGTTGTGTTGTACAGTTGTGGTGGTTTTAATCTGAAAAGACTCATTTTACAAAGTTATGGGGGCACAGAAGTTTTTTCTTCTTATTAAGCTCAAGAGGGAAATTACTTTGCCATAACTTTTTTAAACCATACTTCATAACAATCAACAATGTCTTCAACAGAGTTTTGTAGAGGGTATGGCAATTTTAAATAAATGGGTTGTCCATCAACTACAAGACTGAAGGTATAATATTAAATTGTTCAGCCCTGGCTGGCGTAGCTCAGTGGATTGAGCATGGGCCTGCAAGCCAAACGATTGCGGTTCAATTCCCAGTCAGGGCACATGCCTGGGTTGCAGGCCAGTTCCCAGCAGGGGACAAATGAGAAGCAACCATACATTAATATTTCTCTCCCTCTCTCCTTCCCTTCCCCTCTAAAAATAAATAAATAAAATCTAAAAAAAATGTTCAACAATGTGGGCATTTTTCTCATAGAAATTCAAATTATATGATTGAGATAGTTGGCTTTCTAATAATCACACTTTATAAGGGCTAGAGATTAACAATGATTATCCTCAGCCAGTTTATTAAAGATGCTGGGGAGTGGTCAATTCAGAATTGAACACCTGCAGTAAGCATGACTTTGTGCTTGATTAGTTCCAGAGTAGCAACATGATATTGCAAATGTGATGGGGACAAAGCCATTCTATTCTATTGGGAAAGTTTCGCAGGAGGTTTGTGTTCCCATGTGATGAGAAGATAAACTCATTTCCACAGCACCATGGCCAGCAGCAGCACACACAAGTGGAGGCTGGAGACTCTTCAGGAAAGAGCTTTAGATTTTTAAAAACATTTCTTACACTGTTCTTTGGCTGAGATCCTAATATCCTGTGTCCAATAGCTGAGAAACCTAGGAAGTTTATTGAGTACTTTTCAATGATACATTATCAAGTGGTCAGAATTTATGGGTTACAACCTATAAATCTAGCCTTTTCAAAAATAATTGTATAAAACTCAAATTTCCTCCAATTTAAAATGTAACCCTGAAAGAGATTATAGGAACTTCTGGCCTGTATGTATATACCATAATATGTTATAAAATATAATTATATATTATATTTATATTATGTGATTTTATAATATATTATATATTAATACATATTTGATAAATATACTAACAAAACAATAATTGAACTTAGAGTACACAGATTACTCCAGCTTTTCTTCTTCCTCAAAAGATATAAGACCTTAAAATCTAAAGTTTAGGTAAGTTCTCTCTGTTTCTCTCTTCTTTCTCCCTCTTTTCTCTTGCTGGGTAAGATTTTGAGTCCTTTAAGTATCGATTTTCCCATAAAACTTATGACTGAATTTCCAACTGCTAGTGAGACAAAATTTTCCTGCCTCAGAATCTTTCCTTTTGTTACTCTCACTGCAGAACAACAGTCTTTCCACTCCACCCCCTTAGGGTTAGTCCTAGTCATCCCCACGGCCCAGCTTAAAATTTTCAGCTAGGAAGTCTTCCCTGAGAGTTTCCCTGAAACTGAGGTTACATCCCCCTCTTATACATTTCTACAGAATCCTTCTTTAAAATGTTCACCATTGAAATTCACCAATTCCAGTTCTCAGTATATACTAAAAAGAAATAAAAACAGGATATCAAAGAGATATCTATACTTTCATGTTTATTGCAGCATTATTTACAATAGCCAAGACTCAGAACAACCTAAGTATCCACTGACAGATGATGAATGGATAAAGAAAACGTGACGCACACACACACTGGAATGCTATTCAGCTATGAGAAGGAAGAAAATCCTGCCATTTGCAACAACATGGATGGAATTTGAGGGCATTATGCTAAGTGAGATAAGTCAGAGAAAGATATGTGAACTTACATGTGAAATCTGAAAAAGCTGAACTCATAAAAAAAGAGAGTAGAATGGTGTTTACCAGGTGCAGAGAAGTAGGTACCTTAGGAGATAATTAAAGGCATAAACTTCCAACTCATAGATAAATAAGTTCTGGAGATCTAATGCACAGCCTAGCGATTACTGTCAATAACACTGTATTACAAACTTCAAAGCAACTAAGATGCTGGATCTTAATTGTTCTCAACACAAAAAAGGAAATGATAATCACATGACATGATAGAGGTTTTAGCTAACACTACAGTGGTATTCAAATTTCAATATACATAAATATATGAAATCAACACATTATAAATATTAGACTTACACAAATATCTAATATGTCTTAATAAAAATAATCATTGTGAAAAACTTTATACATCTCAAACTAGGGAGAATAGTATGATAAAGTCCCACATGTAAACTTCTTGTGAACTGTTTTGTAAACATCTTACCCAAAATTTGCCTTTCTAGCTAGACTTTAAGTGACATGAGATCATGAAGGTGACTGACTTGTTTAGTCCTTTATTCCTAGTACCTAGAACAGTGCTAAATACACAGTAACCACTTAACAAAATGCATTCAGTGAATGAATGTGTCAGTTTAATGAGTATGGTAACAAGGCTTGTTTTATCTTTTTATTGTTAAGATGGGACGTACTTCTACCCAAGGTGGAGGCATAGGTAGACATGCTTCACTTCCTAGTACAACCAAAAGAAGGATGACAACCAATTTAAAAACAAACAACAACAAAAAAATAGAACTGCCAGAAAATCAAACCGTATGGAAGTCTGACAACCAAGGAGTTAAAGAGGTAATATTTTTCCAGACTGGTAGGAGGGGCAGAGATGGGCAACTGGGGCAGAGAGGATGCACAGGCAAGGCAGCAAGTGGCATAACAAGCAGGGGAAGCAGTGGCTAGAGGACTGGGCAGCCCCATATTCACATGCAGATAAACCAGGAGGAACAACTGGGGAGTGAGAGAGACTGTGCAACCCAGGGTTCCAGCACCAGGCAAATAAAGCCTCAAAACCTCTGTCTGTAAAAATCTGTGGCAGTTGTGGGGGCAGGACAAACTGCCAGTCTCACAGGAGAGTCTGTTAGAGGGGAACACGGGTTCCCAGAATGTACACAAGCCCACCTACCCAGGAATCAACATGAAGGCATCACCTGGAAGTGCAGAATTTGCTTGTGGGAAGCCAGGGAAGTGACAGAAAGTTAGGCAAGAGCCAAGCAAGGGGCATTGTTCCTTCTCTGACACCTCTCCCACATGCAGCATCATAACCCAGTGAAGTGGGTTACCTTACCCTGGCAAATAGCTAAGACTCTGCTCCTTATAACATAACAGGTATGCCAAGACAAAGAAATATGGCCCAAATGAAAGAATAGATCAAGAGATTTCCAGCCACAATAGAGGCATAAGTAAATACACTTTGCCTCCTGGCACAACCAAAAGGAGGACAACAACAAATTTAAAAACAGAGCATAACCAGAACTGCCAGAAGATTGATCTGTATGGCAGTTCAACAACCAAGGAGTTAAAGAAAAAACATTCATCTAGACTGGTGTGGCGAGACAAAGAAATATAGCCCAAATGAAAGAACATATAAAAAAAAACAAAAATAGGACTAAGCAATGAAGAGAATGCTAACCTATCAGATGCAGAGCTGAAAACACTGGCAACCAGGATGCTCACCAAAATGATTGAGCATGGCCACAAATTAAATGAAGAAATGAAGGCTATACAAAGTGAAATAAAGGATAATATAAAGGGAACCAACAGTGAAGGGAGGGAAACTGGGACTCAAATCAATGGTTTGGAGAAGAAGGAAGAAATAAACATTCAACCAGAACAGAATGGAAAAACAAGAATTCAAATAAATGAGGAGTGACAGGAATTTCCCAGACAACTTTAATTATTCCAACATCTGAATCATAGAGTGCCAGAAGAAGAATAGGAAGAGCAAGAAATGGAAAACTTATTTGAAAAAATAATGAAAGAGTACTTCCCCAATATGGTGAAGGAAATAGACATACAATTCTAGGAAGCTTAGAGAATCCCAAACAAGTTGGACCCAAAGATGAACACACCAAAGCACATCATAATTAAATTGCCAAAGGTGAAAAATAAGGAGAGAATTAAGATTCTTTTAAGAAAGCAGCAAGAGGAAAGGAGAGAGTTACCTACAAAGGATTTCTCCTACGACTATCAGCTGATTCCTCAAAAGAAACCTTACAGGCAAGAAGGGGCTGGAAGGAAATATTTGAAGTCATGAAAGGCAAGGACCTCCAGCCAAGATTCCTCTAGCCAGCAAAGCTATCTATCACTTAGAATGAAAGGTCACATAAAGAGCATCCCATATAAGGCCAAGTTGAAGGAGTTCATTATCAGCAAGCCCTTATTATATGAAATGTTAAAGGAACTTATCTAAGAAAAAGATGATCAAAAATAGGAACAGTAGAATGACATCAAACTCAAAACTATCAACAACTGAGCCTAAAAAAATAGAAAGGAAAGAAAACTAAGCAAACAACTAGAACAGAAAGAGAATCACAGAAATGGAGATCACATGGAGGGTTTTCAGTGTGGAGGGGGAGAATGGGGGGAAGTATACAGGGAATAAGAAGCATAAATCGTAGGTACAAAATAGACAGAGGGAGGTTAAGAATAGTATAGGCAATGGAGAAGCCAAAGAACTTTTATGTATGACCCATGGACATGAACTAAGGAGGAGAATGCTGGAGGGAATGGGGGGACCAGATGAAGGGGCATAAAGGGGAGAAAAATATGGGAAAACTGTAATACCATAATCAATAAAATATACTTTAAAAGAAGACAGGAGTAATATAAGCATGTTTAACTCTCTGTTTTAAATTTGAGAAAAAATCATTTTGTTTTTTATATATTTTATTGATTATGATATTACAGTTCTCGTTCCCCTCCTTAATTCCCTTCAACCCCCTCCCTGCATACCCCCTCCCACCCACATCCCCCCCCAACTTAGTTCATGTCCATGGGTCATACATATAAGTTCTTTGGCTTCTCCACTTCCTATACTATTCTTAACCTCCACCAGTCTATTTTATACCTACCATTTATGCTACTTATTCCCTGTAACTTTCCTCCCATACTCCCCTCTCCCCCTCCCCACTGATAACCCTCCTTGTGATCTCCATTTCTGTGATTCTGTTCCTGTTCTAGTTGTTTCCTTAGTTTGTTTTTGTTTTTGTTTTTCTAGGTTCAGTTGTTGATAGTTTTCAGTTGTTGTCATTTTACTCTTCCTATTTTTGATCATCTTTTTCTTAAATAAGTCCCTTTAACATTTCATATAATAAGGTCTTGGTGATGATGAACTCCTTCAACTTGGCCTTACCTGGGAAGCACTTTATCTGCCTTTCCATTTTATTATATATATAGTTTAAAGATTTTTATTTATTTATCTTTAGAGGGGAAGGATTAGGGAGAGAAATATCAATGTATGGTTGCCTCTTATGTGTCCCGTGCTGGGAACTGGCCTGCAACCCAGGCATGTGCCCTGACTGGAAATCAAACCGCGATCCTTTGGTTGCCGGCCTGCGCTCAATCCCCTGAGCTACACCAGCCAGGGCTGCCTTTCTATTTTAAATAATAGCTTTGCTGGCTAGAGTAATCTTGGATGTAGGTCCTTCCCTTTCAAGACTTTGAATACTTCTTTCTAGCCCCTTCTTGACTGTGAGGTTTCTTTTGAGGTATTATCTGATAGTCTTCAGGGAACTCCTTTGTAGGTAACTCTCTTCTTTCCTCTTGCTGCTTTTAAGATTCTCTCCTTCTCTTTAATCTTTGGGTAATGTAATTATGATGTGCCTTGGTATGTGCTTCCTTGGGTCCAACTACTTTGGGACTCTCTGAGCTTCTTGGACTTCCTGGAAGTCTATTTCCTTTGTGAAATTGAGGAAGTTTTCCTTCATTATTTTTTCAAGTAAGGTTTCAACTTCTTGCTCTTGTTCTTATTTTTCTGGCATCC
Source organism: Carollia perspicillata (assembly GCA_004027735.1). Classification (NCBI taxonomy): domain Eukaryota; kingdom Metazoa; phylum Chordata; class Mammalia; order Chiroptera; family Phyllostomidae; genus Carollia; species Carollia perspicillata. The sequence goes on from PVKM010011500.1 coordinate 10,372, forward strand.
CTATGATTCTGGTGTTAGAAAGTTGTCCTGGAGGGTCCTAAGCCTGTCCTCATTTTTTTTTTTTGAATTCTTGTTTCTTCATTCTGTTCCAGTTGAATGTTTATTTCTTCCTTCTTCTCCAAACTATTGATTTGAGTCACAGTTTCCTTCCTGTCACCGCTGGTTTCCTGTGCATTTCCCTATATTTCACTTTTCTTGGCCTTCACTTTTTCCTCTATTTTGCAACTATACTCAACCAATTCTGTGAGCATTCTTATTACTAGTGTTTTGAACTCTCTGTCTCAGAGGTTGGTTACCTCTTCATTGCTTAGTTGCATTTTTTCTGGAGCTTTGATCTGTTTTATCATTTGGGCCATATATTATTTTTTTGTCTGGGCTTACCTAATACATAGTAAGGGGCAGAGCCTTAGGTATTCACCAGGGTGGGGCAACCCATATAGCTCTGTTGTGGTGCTGTATGTGAGGGGGGGGTGTTCTGAGAAGGAACAGTGCCACTTGCTCAGCTCTCTGCCAGCTTTCAGTCACTTCCCCCACTACCCACAGTTGTTGGGCCCTTCTGATGCTGATTCCCCAGGTGGGTGGTTCTGTGTATATTCTAGGATCCTGTGGGTTTCTCCACTGAATGCTCCTGTGAGGCTGGGAATTTCTCCCACAGCTGCAATGCCCACAGGTTTTACTACCAAAGGTTTTGAGGCTTCATTTCCCCACACTGGAGCCCTGGGTTGCACGATCTGCCTCACTTTCCAGTTGTGTTTCCTGGTTTATCTGCAAGCAACTGTGGGACTGCCTGCTCTGTCAGACACCACATGCTCTGGTGCTCCAGTAGCTGCTTTGCCACAAGTCCTCTCCATCCCAGCTACCCATCTTTGCCCCTCCCACCGGTGTGGATGAATGTTTCTCCTTTAACTTCTTGGTTGTCAGACTTCCATACAGGTAGATTTTCTGGCAGTTCTGGGTTTTTTGTTTTTGTTTTTTTTAAATTTGTTGTCTTTCTTTTGATTGTGCAAGGAGGCACAGTATGTCTACCTATACCTCCATCCTTGCCAGAAGTCAAGGCACAATTCACATGTTTAATTCTTATATGGAAGAGAAAATAAAGAGGAAATGGAGAAGATACAACAGAGGGGAAAATGGAGTTCCTGAAGAGGTAAGGGTGGGCCATAGAGATTAATTCTGGATTTGCGAAGCTAATCATCTTGGCTGCCTCTGCTTGGATATTGTAAAGACATCTCAAATTCAAATAATCTAAAGTCTTCTCTTTATCTTTTCTCTGATTCCTGTTCCCCCTGTTTCTATTAATGGTTATACTGTCCCTTCAGGCAGGAATCAGAAAAACTTAGTTCTAATCATGACTTCTCTATGTAGTTTCTGGAGAAATCATTTAGATATTTCAGCCTCAGATTTCTATCTGTAGAGTCAGAGAGCAAGGCTAGATGATGTCAAAGATACCCTGCAACTCTAAATTTCAGATACTAACCTGAGCCATCTTTGATTTTTGTCTTTTCCTCATTTAACATATCCAACTCACTGGCAGATGTGTTCAAATTTTGTTCAGAACCTTGTCATCTCTCTGCTAGACTAGTGTAATAGACTCCTGTGCAAAGTACACAGTTCTACAACATTGATTGTCCTAAATAGAAATCTGATCCAAGACTTCAGTGTATAATCAGTATTTAATCAATGAACTACAAACTGCTTAACCTAGCATTTGTGATGATCTAAAATCTGGCCCTAATGAATCTCTCCGGATTTGTTTCTTACATCTGTATAGACCCTACAATCCAGGTGGACTGAATTGCCCTATTATCTCTGTGAAAGGCCAATGGGTTCCCATATCTCTGCCTTTGCTCAGTTTAGTTCCTCCTCCTGAATGGAATTTTATTCTATCACTGCATGTGTCCAGCTTATTCATTCTTTAAGAGCCAGCTCAAATACTACTTTCTCCATCAAACCTCCCTTGATTTTTTCTAACCAGAAGTCATTTCCTTGTCATCTGAATACTTTGAATGTATTTTGTAGTACACATCCACATAATATGGAGTTTTCACAAATGCCTGACCAGATGGTAAGTTTTCTGAGGGACAGGGCTAATGTTTTGATCATCCTTATTTATCCCATAGTAATTTGCTCAAAGCCTAGCACATAGTAGATACATGATAAATATTTTTAACTGTAGCAGTCCATTTTTTAAATTTACAAATATTCTGAAGTTTATAAATTTTTCATGCACATCAAAACTATTAGTCAGGGTTCTTTAGAGAAACAGAATCAATAGGGTGTGTTTGTGTGTATGAGTGTGGAGTGAGAGAGAGACTATAAAGAATTTCCCCATTGTCTCATGTGATTATGGAGGTTAACAAGTCCATATATATACAGTAAGCAAGCTAGAGACCCAGAAGAGCTGATTGTGTAGTTTCTGTGTGAAAGGAGGAAGGCTCAAGATGCAGAAGAGCTGAGTTTCAATCTGAGTTAAAATGCAGGCAAACAACAACAACAATGTCCCAACTCAAAGACAAGTTAGGCAGAAGGAACTCTCTTATTCTGCTTCTTTGTTCTAATCAATTCCTTAACTGATTGGATGCAGATCACCTACATTAGGCAAGACAATCTTCGTTACTCAGTTTACAGATCAAGTGTTAATCTCATCCAGAATAATGTTTGACCAAATATCTGGGCCCCCTGAAGCCCAGTCAAGTTGACAACTAAAATTAAGTTGGTACTATAATTAACCATCACAAAAAAAACTCAGCATATATTAGTCAATTTTTACTTCATTTTGGCTATTCACAAGTGACAGAATGTACCAAGATGTAAATGAATCAATATGTATAAGTCATCAGTAAAATGCTGGGGCATATTCATGCCAAGCTCTATGGTTTCATTTTACTTAATGCATAGAACTTCTCAGGTTCAATGGTAGCAACCAGTGTATTTCCCCAAATACCAGGCATAGAACATAGGCTCTTATGCTCAACTTCCAAAATAAAGTGTATTTGAATTATATACCCATAAGTTCTGATGATCCATAGTAGTGTTAGCTTGAGTGTACTACCTTAATGTGTCAGAGGTATATCCTGACATTCAAATTTAAATATTATACAATTATATTCTGTTTATTGTTCCATAGTAAATTCACTATATTTTATGGCCCAGGCATGTGAGGACTGAGAATGATTCCCTCATTACCTAAGTTTTTGCTTTTTTATCTTTTTATGTAGACATAAAATTATCCTTTTAATGTCTGCCTAGCTTTATGAACATTTTCACTGAAACAAATACCATTAGAGAAATTAAGGATCAGAGTCATAGGTAAGGTGTCAAACATAGAATTTTGTATAATCTCACAAATTTTGACATGTAGATGCTTATCCCATCCCCCAGTGATCACTAGGCCTGTAAAAAAAATGGGAGGGTGGCATGGATTGCATATGCCATCCAAAGGAAACCTTCTGATTTATGTAGGCACAGAGATATCACTAGTTATGACATTCTCTAAATAGAAGAGCAATTGGTTATGAGTTAATGTCAGGCAGGCCTGCAAATATCCTCTTTCTCTCCCTACATCCATCCCATGATGGGATGTAGAGTGTACTGACAAAGAGCCTCTGCTGAATTGGAGCAAGATGGGGGCAGGATGATCAGCACTGGATAGCAGAACATTTGTATATTTATCCCGGTTAGTTAATCAGCTCTGGGAAGTTCTGAGTCTACAAGATTGTCCACTCGCAGTGGGAACTTACTAACCTGTTGATTTTCTGTCTATTTTGGAGGGGTCTATTCCTGGCATATTGCTAAATGCTTAGGTATCTAACAGTCAAAGTTGTGACATATCCTCCTAATTAAAAAGTATTCAAATGACCAAGCAGCAGCAAAGTCTACTTTCAAGAGCAAACAACTTACAAAGTTAACAAGGACAAATTGAGATTTCTTAAGTACCCAAACTACTGCAATCATTGTAGTCACCACAGGAACCAACTCTGTAATATGGCACTTGGGATGTGCTCACAGCCTAAGGATCTAAATTCATGTGATTTGGTGCTTGTTAATTTTCTTATGGGCTACAAAAAGAAGAAACTGAATGCAGATTGAGCAATAGAGCCATGCGATGTTTTTAACACAAAAGTTTCCAAAATCAAATTCTACACGTTTGACAGAAGTTTGGTATTATGCAAGGATCTCAAAGGCTTATGGGGACCAAGCCAGGAACATAAATGAGAAAAGCAAGTGGGCTGAGGGAAGACTGGGGTGATATGGAAATAATGTGTTCCATCTTCAGAGGCCAAAAATACCTCAGCCCCCCAAAATTACTGCGTTTTGGGAATGCAGGCCTAGTGTGGTTACTATCCTACCATTAAAAAAAAAAGCTGGAAATCCAGATTTTTTTCTGAAAAACTTTCTGATTTTTAGATGTTAGTTACATATGTCGAGGCTCAGTTTGTCCTGCAGACTGCTAATCTCTGGTTTAGTAGAAATGCAATAGACTACAAATGAGAAGACCTGAGTTCAAATTTGATTATTCATTATAGCTGTGAGATCTTTGACAAGTCACAGTCTCTGTGGGCTTCTGCTTTCCCATCTGTAAATTGGAGATAAGAATGCTCACTATGGGTTTGCCACAGAATTGTGTGGATTAAGTGAATAGTGTACATGAAAGTGATTTTATATAAGCCACTTGTTAGACAATGGTCCAGGTTGGTGAATGTTGCTCTGATACAAATCAGGGATAATAATAAGTGTAACTGTTTGTCAGCCAGTTTCATGATCCTAAGGGAAAGACCTCTACTTTTTTAAACTTTAAAGCTGAAGAACTTTCACTTTTTGGGAAAATCTAGAGGTTGTAAGCCAAAGCAACATCCCTACACTAAAATCTACTTGTGTTTTGAAAAAAAATTGTTTTCTTTTTTCAGTGTTTTTCAAAATTTTTTCAATTACAGTTAATATTCAATATTATATTAGTTTCATATGGATAGTATAGTGATTAGACATTTATATAACTTACAAAATGATCCCCCAGATAAGTCTAGTACCTACCTGGCATTATTCAGAATTATCACAATATCATTGACTATATTCCCTGTGCTGTACTTTATATCCCTGTGACTATTTTTTAACTGCCAATTTGTACTTCTTTGTCCCTTCACCTTTTTCACTCAGCCCCCAACACTCCTCCCATCTGGCAACCATCAGTTTGTTCTCTGCATCTATGTGTCTGTTTCTGTTTTGTTTATTTTGTTAATTAGATTCTACATATAAGTGAAATCATATGGCATTTGTCTTTCTTTGAGTTATTTCACTTACCATAATGCTTTCTAGGCTCATCCATGCTGTCACAAATGGTAAGATTTCATTCTTTTTTTATGGCTGAGTAATATCTCAGTGTATATATGTACCACATCTTCTTTATCCACTTGTCTATTAATGGGTACTTGGGTTGCTCTTATATTTTTGCTATTGTAAATATGCAGCAATGAACCTAAATATACATGTTTCTTTTTGAATTAGTGCTTCATATTTCTTCGGATAAGTACCAAGAAGTGGAATTCCTGGTCCATAAAGTAGTTCCATTTTTAATTTTTGAGTACCTTCCATACTGTTTTCCACAGTGGCTGCACCAGTCTGCATTCCCACCAACTGTGCACTAAGGTTCCCTTTCATCCACATCCTCTCCAACACTTGTTTGTTGATTTATTGATAATAGCCATTCTGGTATGTGTGAGGCGATACCACATTATGATTTTAACTTGTATTTCTCTTATGATTAGTAATGTTAAGCATCTTTTCATATATCTATTGACCAGAGGTAGTCTCCTTAAAGTCAATAGTCATGGACCAGAAATTAAATCTTGAGCAGACATGGGAGTATGTGGTGGTAGTGATGGTGGTGAGACTTGGACATCTACCCAGGCTATGCCTCAGCTTTGAGAGAGGGACCTTAAATACTTTAACTCCTAGTGAGATGGACAGTGCAAGTTACATAGTGTAATCCCTGGACTAAATTTTAAAGCATTTTTGGTACTATATTCACCTGTCATGAGGAATCTAAAGGAAGACACAGGTTGCCAATTTCAGTTCAGTGACTACATTGGTCATTTTTGTTAGGTTGTAGCACCTATTTTTTTTTTCTCTTTCAAATGCTTAGTCTTAATTGTGAAGAATTAACTTGGGAGAAAGTAAGTATTTGCATGCTTTGTTTTAAGGCTTGGAAGTGGCAGATGGAGAGAGATGTATCTTTTTAAATTCACTTTTCTAGCTTGCTTGCTGTACTTCGGTTTTGCCTTATTTGGATGATGATTTTCTTAGTCATTGATTAAATGGACTACCTTTGGAATGTTTACTATATGAATAAAAAGGTTATGTTTGTTATCAGAAAATCACATTCCCATTCTCGTAAAAACCTTCCTTCTTTTCCTTTTTGAAACACATCTTCTTTAGGAAGTTGATATGATCCAGAAAAGTTGTTTGCACTGTTCTATAGTTTCTTCTAAAATGTGGAAATAATTTCTAACTTATAGATAAAATTATATGTGCTCATTCTTTGCCTTAACAAATTAAGCTCTGTGTGTTTAAATGCATGAGGAAGTATGAATGAAACATGATCTGCCAGGAATTGATAAACATTGAAGCTAAATACATTGAAGTTCATGATACTATTCTCTCTAATATTTTATAAAAAGGGAAAACAGTAAATTATTTTCCACAGTGACATAGTGATATTATGTTAGTTTACTACCCTTGCATCCATCAAACTTTGCCTTTATTTTATAATTATTAATTGTAAGAGTAAGTGTATGCTCATTGTGAAAAAATTCAAAGAGGTACAGAACATATGAACAGTAAAAGTCCCCATTCACATTTCACTGTGACCTCTCTCCCATCCCACAGGCTTTCCCAGAAGAAGCCACAGTAAAGGTTGGGTGTATATTCTTTCAGAGTTTTTAAAATTTTCATTTTCAGAGTGTTCTTTATGCACAGCCAGGCATATGTAGAAATGAGTGGTTTTTAAGAAAGAATTGCTATATTATAATGGGAAATTTGATTTAATAGAAGGATCAATCCCTCCCCCCTAGTAAAATATGTCTCCAATCCTATAATGTCAATGAATGGAAGAAAAGTTGTCATTTAATAGAATTTTGTGTATTGGCAAATTTTGTTCTAACTGTAAAGAAATGCACTCCTTTGTTAATAGGTTAAACTTTATTGATATCAGAGAATGCAATGAGTGTGGCTGAAATACTTCAAGTGTATAAGGGCTGATTATGGTAAAGCGTGGCCACCAAAAACAACTTGCAGACAATTTTTAAAATCAGTCAATGTCTTTTGGTTGAAGACATTTTCACATGCACATTCCAGAGGAAAAAGCAAACCCATTTAAGACAAATAAATCGGCTCGTGATTTTGGCTAACCTTTGAAGAGTGAAAAGAAAAAGAATCATTTTATTGTAGTGTTTGGTACTATTTATACTGGTGGCAACATAGGAATTTACATTTATCAACTCTTACTGAACAATGACTCTTAGAAGCTCTCAATATAGTTTGAATGTGTGCTCTGTCTCCTTTTTCTATTCTGTAACCTCTCCAATCACCCCTCCTCATCTCCCTATCTTGTTCACTTTTATATAAAATTTGAATATGGGCTCTGTTTCTCTCAGATGCCTCAAATTTACTTCCAGCAATAGTGAGAATTACAGATCTTAAGAACTACTCTTCTTTGTTCTCTCTGATTCACTTTTAAGGCTCATGAGAGGCACTGGGCTGACAGCTCCAGACCTGTTTATCTGTGGGCAATGTGCCGCATGGCACATCTCTGTCACATTAGCAGTTTGTCCTCCCTTTGCACCTGCAGGAACCCATATGGGGCAAAGGCCAGGCTTCTCCATCCTTGGTGCTTCTTCTGAAAGGAAGCAATCACCCAGGATTCATGGGAAGGCCCTTTCAGTTTCTTATAACACATCTTGCCTACTGCTCTCCTTCCCCCAACACACACACTCATTTATTCACAAAGTCTCTAATTGGTTTATATGAACTAGTGCTTGAATATTATACTAAAAAAAAGTCCCATTTATTGAAGAAGCATTTAGAAAATATTTTCCATGTGTATATCTTTGTACCAAACTCCAATGGCTAAGACTATATTCTAAACACAAAATGAAAAATTGAGGCTGTTATCCAGATGTTTGAGATGTAAGTTTTGTATTAACTTGAATGATTTATATCTATAGTTCTCTATTGGGGTAGGTGGGTGCTAGAGGTGGGAAGGCTGACTGAAATCCATATAAATGGTCCACAAATCCATATGCTGACTGAATAACCAACATATCTCACATTTATATGCAAGGCACTAATGAATTTACAGTAGCTTCTTATATTTGTTTTCTAAAGTTGTGCACATATAGATACATAAAATTTTCCATTTAAGCATTTTAAGAGTGTAATTCAGCAGCATTAATTACATTTACAAAGTTAATGTAATTAACTCTGAGGCTCTGAGAATTACAACCATTACCACTATCTCTTTCCAAAATTGCTTCATCATCTCCAACAGATACTCTGTACCCATTAAGTAATAGCTCTCTCCCAAACCCTGGTAACCTCTTATCTACTTTGTCTTTTTTAAAAATTGTTTATTGTATTTTTCCATTACCATTTCATCCCCTCATAACCCCTCTCCCCAGCAACCACCATGCTGTTGTCCACGTCTGTGAGTCCTTTTCCTTTTTGCTCCATCCTTCCACCCCCAACCTCCCCATCCCCGCCAATAGCTGCCATCCTGCTTTGTCTTTATGGATTTTACTATTACAGGGATTTTATGTAAGTCAAATCATACAATATTTGTCCTTTCATACCTGATGTTCACTTAGCATAGTGTTCTCAAAGTTCATTTATGCTGTAGCATGTGTCAGTGCTTCATTCCTTTTATGGTTGTAGTATTCCATTACATATACACACACTGCACTTTGTTTATCCATGTATCTGTTTATGGACATTTGGGTTGTTTCCATCTTTTGGTGACTGTGAATAATGCTGCTGTAAACATCAGCATACAACTATCTGTTTGAGTCCCTGTCTTCATTTTTCTTGGCTATATGCCTTGGAGTGGAATTGCTAGGTCAGGTAGTAATTCCATGTTGAATTTTTTCAGAAACCACCAAGTTGTTTTCCACAGTGGCTGTACCATCTTACATTCCTACCAACAATGTACAATGGTTCCAATTTCTTTACACCCTCACCAACACCTATTTTCTTTTATTTTTGAACCCATCCTAGTAGGTGTGAAGTGCTTAATTGCTTTTTGTCACATATTTTCTCAATTCACTAATATCCCATGTTTTTGACATGAAATCTTTTCCATGAAAAAATATTTTGAAAATAAAAAGTTGAGAACCTCTAATTTAGATTTTTAGAAAACATTTTTAGAAATTATCCACATTTTGTATTTTAAAAACATTTCATATAATTCTCACAGTAATACTGTAAAGTAGGTATTATTATCCATACATGGAGTAAATGTGGCTCTGAGAATTTAAAGAATTTGCAGAAACAAGAGCCAGACCCAGTTTGTCCAGTTCCTAATGTTCAGTGAGCTTTTCTCTGTCTTACCCTAATTACCTTTCTAGATATAGACTGCTAAAGCTTGGACACAGAACTTTAAAAAAAAGTCTTTATGCCTCTATTCTACATGCCACAATGTACCTGTCTACAGTTTTTCTCCTGTACTATATCTCTATCCAAATGCTCTTTTGTTTTGACTGAGGTTCTCCTATGATGAAAATATTCAGAAATACACAATATTGAAAAATAGAGTAAAGACAAATAACAGAATTCTAATGCCATGATATAATTGTATAACATATATACATGAAATATATACATAAATTTACATTTATACACATAATGGTATATGAGAAGATGGGAGAGAAAGATGAATAGAGACAGAGAAGGTGGAAATCTTTGTCTTTTTATTTGGGACTATCACTGGTGAGTGCAGGCTTAAGTGGGAAATAATACAGATCATTTCTTTGGAAAACACTGCAGAGTTAGTTTCTTTTCTCCTCATGAATCCAAGGGAAACATAAGAGAAGGCTCAGAAAGAGGCTGCTCATTCTAAGGCCCAAATCTCAGAGCTAGCCCATGTTCTGTGATTAGTAGAGGGACTTTAAAATCTAGGCTCACAAACACAAATTCCAAAAGCAACCCTCTTGTTTTCTGTGAATTGCAAAATAAAATGCTATCTCTAGTAGAAAAAGGCCCCCTCTGCAATGCTTACAGGAATTGGAAGTGTGGGACCACTCACTCAGCCAGAAATATCAGCACTGCTCACACTGTGCTCAGATCAACAGAACAGAACATGCAGTGACAGGGCTTGCTATTTATTCTTTCTTTAAAAATTTATTTATTCATCCAATGAAACCTTTATTGACTCTGCTTTGCTGCCAAATTTTGATTTAGGAGCTGAGGATACAGTGAGGAGGGAGAAATGTCACTGCCTCACAGGAGCTCACAATGGAGTGATATGGAGACAGGCTATAAAACAGTTGGGAGTCCTAAGTGCTGCAAGAGGCAACTTATAGACACCTTGGGCTACAGACAACAATGGAGAGGTAGAGTGTGTGGCTTACTGGGAATCTCTTGGATGATCAGTCCTGGAGCTAAGCACAGGGGGATGAAAGGAAAGAAAACAACCATAGTGTCAACTACAATAGGTTTAAGTTACCTGTGGTCAACCATGGGCCAAAAATATTAAATGGAAAATTCTAGAAATGAACAATTTATAAATTCTAAATCTCACACTGTTCTTAGTAGCATGATAAAATCTCACACTGTCTGGCTTGTCCCACCCAAAATGTGACTCATCCCTTTGTCTAGGGTATCTACACTGTATACATGTCTTACCTGTTAAGTCACTTAGTAACTAGCTCAGATACCAGATCCACTGTTGAGGTATCACAGTGCTTGTGTTCAAGTAATCCTTATTTTACCTCACAATAGCCCCACATTGCAAGAGTATTCATGCTGGCAATTTGAATATGCATAGAAAGCTGTAAAGTGCTTCCTTTAAGTGAAAAGGTGAAAGTTCTTAACTTAATAAGGGAAGGAAAAAGTATTTGTATGCTGAGTTTGCTAAGATTTATGGTAAAAACTGTGGGTGCTAAAAAATAGTATTTCCTCTGATCTTCTAAATTCTTTCGACTGGGCTAATAATCAAATTAACACAAATTAACAGGAAAAATCAAAGTGTTTAGTACATACACACATGGAATTTACACAGGCATGAAAATTTCAAAGACAGTGAGGCAACATTGGATATATAAGATGTTTTGGACAAAGAAGAAATGGGGAGTATAGATAGATGGCCTTTTCAGAATGAATTTTCTATCTGTGAAATTGCCCAATTTATAAATTAAACTTTATCATAGGTCTGTATGTATAGGAAAAATGTATATATAAAGTTCTGAACTATGTGTGGTTTCAGGCACCCACTGGGGTTCTTGGGGTGTATCTCCCATGGATACATTTTCCAGGTTCCTGAACATGTTATAAAATAATGATGGTAACTAACTAAATAATGATGATGGTAAAATAATAACTAATATTTATTGAATATGTCCTGTGTGCCCATCAGTGTACTGAGCATTTTTTAAAAAAATTATTTATTTATCTTTAGAGGGGAAGAGAAGGAGAGAGGGAGAGAAATATCAATGTATGGTTGCCTATGTGTGTCCCATGCTGGGAACTGGCCTGCAACCCAGGCATGTGCCCTGACTGGGAATCGAACCACAATTCTTTGGTTCACAGGCCTGTGCTCAATCCACTGAGCTACACCAGCCAGGGCTGCACTGAACATTTTTTATTAGATTTTATATATTTAGAGCAGTTTTAGGTTCACAGCAAACTTAAGTGGAAGGTAGAGTTACCATATACCACCACCACCACACAGAAACAACCTTCCCCATTATCAACATGTCTGACCAGAGTGATACTTTTGCTACAAGCGATGAAACTACCTTGGCACATTATTAACATTCAAAGTCCATAGTTTACACTAGGATTCAATTTTGGTGTTGTACATATGAGTTTGACAAATGTGTGATGACATGTATCCATCATTATAGTATCATGCAGAATTGTTTTATTGCCCTAAAATTCTCTGTGCACTGCCTAAGCATTTTACATGTATTAAGTCATTTAATTGCCACACTAACCTTATGAGGTAAGGACAATTATTATTACCATTTTACAGATGGGAAAATGGAGTTATAGAGGTACAGAGGTTTCAAGAAAATTGCTCAACTAAGTATTCTAACCAAAATTTATATCAGATCGTGTGTTATCCTTGTAAGTAAACATGAGTCTTGATTTTATTCTGACTTGAACAGAAGACCTTGGGAAAGTCAGGTGAGAAGTGTGCCAGAAGCATGAGTGGCAGTACTGGCTTGGATAGCAGAGGCATTTCGTCAATAATAACTTCAGGAAGAAATGGGGTAAGTGTGATTTGTTGGTTGGTAATAGGAAAAGGAGTTATTCTTGTTTGGTGGCTTGTATTTTCTCAATGGCTTATGTGACTGTCTGCCCCTCAGCTACATATAGTTGTTTTTTTCCTTCAAACCTGGCCTCAAAAGAACTTCCCTTTGTTTGAAGCTTAAAGCCGGGATTCGCCTGGTGTCCATGAATCCACTTCAGGGGGCCCAAGAATCTCCTGAACTTATATGCAAAATTTGTGCATATGTGCATTTTCAAGAGAATAGGTCCTTAGCTCTCATTAGATTTTCAAAGGAGTCTTTGAACCCCCCAAAAGATTAAGAACCACTGTAGAAATACCCTAATAGTATAGCCAGTCAGGACTGCCCCACAGGTGCCCTCATTGTCTCGCTAATTGCCTTATGTGGAGGCCCATTAGGTAACTCACAGCTAAACCCTTAATGTAGACTTCAACTCCTGAATCTCTCATCCCCAGCCACTGACCACAGTCACTATGGGGAGAAGGGACAGTACTTTTGCTGTAAAATACAACATACATCATGACCAGAAGTACAGATATCCCTGCCTTTATTTAACTAGTCTCCTTTTAATAGCCATTGATGTTGTTTTCCAGACTTGAACATGCTAGATCAAAGAGTGTGTGCATTTTTAAAAAACTCACCATTATCTATTCCCATCAGTAGTATATGAACTTGCTTGTTTAACTACACCGGGAATTGTTGAGCTTTTTATTACTCATTGTCAATCTGATAGTTGGAAGTGGTGTATTAGTATTTTAGTCTGTTTGAAGTATGTCACCACAACCTGGAGTTCTTGGATGGGCAGCAGACTCTTTGAAATTTCATGCAAATGGTTTGTTCCTCTGTGTATTCTTCAGGGGGGAGTGGGGTTGTCAGAGGTTTCATAGCCTCCATCGGATTCTCCAAGGAAGTCTAGGCCTCCAAAATGTTACAAAATAAAGCTGGAAGGGTTTTTAGTGAATTACCAAGGTAAACAAAACAAGCAAAAAGACAAAAATAACAAAAGATGAAATTACAAAATTACTGCAATCAGACTTACTTTCTTACCCAGCACCCCAAATTCGGAACCTCTCTTAGTTTCTTTTTGCTGGGATGCTTCTACTCTCTGGCAAAGAGAATGATTCTGTGTGTCTTAAAACTTAAAAAAATAATTTCTCATTGAAATATTGGTTTAAAATGGACATTCTGGAAAGTTTCCCCATGTTTGTCAGTGGCTCCAAAGACTCTTAGTCAAGTTTAAATCTGTTTGATTTTCTCTATGTTCACATTTAAAGTGTTGAGTACATATGAAATTAAAATAAAGCTGGTGGTCCCATGCTTTGGCCATCTGCAAGGACAATTTCTCTCTGGCATCTTGGAAAAAGTGCATGGTTTGTCTTTCATTTACTATTGCTCTTCTAATTTTGTCTCTATTCATAATGAGGTAGGTGATAGGGTATTGGAATTACAGTGCCTATGTGTGCTAAAGAAATTGAGGCAGATTTGTCTCAGGAAATCAGTGATAAACTGGGTCTAGGAACTTAATCTTCTGATACCCATTATCTTTCTATGAGGAAGTCTTGTATAATAACAGAATTCCTATCTGATGACAAGCTTTGGTTCTACAAGTTCCTACTTGTGAGGCTTCTTGCAAAGTACATCTCTTCTGTAAGTCTCAGTTTCCTCATCTATAAAATGGAGATTGTAATGCTTACTTTGCAGAGTGGGTGTAAGGATTAAAGGAGATAATATCTACAAAACGCCTGACAAGTGGTAGGTAAAACAGGAAGATTCATTCACTTAACTCTTCACACTACAGGGAAAGTTTCCTTAAGGAAAGAAACAAAGACATGAATAATTGAATGGCAGCTTCTGTTTTGGTAGGGAAATTATAGAATCTGAGATCCTTTGGAGCTGGATGAGTCTTTAGAGGTCAAATAGTTAAATTAACTTGTGTTAGAGAAGAGAAAATAAGCCTAGAGAGAGCTATGTGATGCCCAAGGTCTCAGGGTGACACACAAACCTGGTAAAGACACTTGTACTTAAGAGAACAATGTCTTTTAAGGAACCTTTGTTTCAAAGGCTGTATTAAAAATGAGTTCTTTCAAAGCAAAAATGCATTGTGCCCTAAAAATAAAAATTGTCATGTTTAAAGCACATCTGATAATAGATATAAACAAGTTATATTTAAGATGACATAAAAGTAAAGTAAAACAAGGCAGAGGTTTTTTTAAATTAAAGGGATATATATATATATATATATATATATATATATACACACATATATATAACAAAGATGCACAGATAATGAATAAATATATTAGCAAAGACAGCTATTAAAATGTAGACTGCATTACTAATCTTCCTCACCACTGAAAAAAGAAAAGGACTATCAGAATATTTTAGAAAATAGATGAATTTTTTAAAAAATTACTTTGGGGGGTGGAAATTGGAGGGGAGTGAGGAACACTGGGGGGGGTGGACTGGGATGAGAGTAAAAGACAGAAAGCTGTAATTGAACAATAATTAAAATAAAAAAAATCTTTTATATAGGCCTTTTTCCCCATCCAAGATTACTTTGGTCTGTCTACCATAAGAACAAAAATAAGCTTAACAGATAAATGCTTGTCTTCCTAACACTACAAAAGAAACATTTGTTCCCCTAGATAACTCTTAAGTAAACTGCTGTCAAAACAATTAGTGTTATTTTTCTATTATCCTCCTATTTGAGGGTAAATAACCATTTCATGAATATGTTAATTATCTAGTAGGTGCAGAAGATAAGGAGGGACCTTATATCTCCAGAAGCAACCAATAAATCATCAATTGCATATAAAAACACAAGAAAGGATTCTAAGCTGCATAGTCGTATGTCCACATTTTAGCTAGCCAGACTGAAGAGTTCAACTTCAATAGTTTAAACTATCAAAGAAGTGACAATGTTTTCATAGAATTAGCCACAAATAAACCTCCATTTGTGCACTTCAGCTGCAATGAGGCTGTCTTCTAGCTAATCAAGGATTAAATGGTTTTATTTTATCACAACAAAAAGCTCTTTTATTTTCACACATTTTAAAATGCACATTTTAGAATTGTGTCATGGTCATTTTACAGAATTAAAGAAGAGATGTTTAACCATTGAGTATACTCTTCTCATTTAAAAAATAGCTTAAGTGCTGGACAGATATTTTTCTCTATGCACTATAAGTGCTGGATAGACATTTTTCTCTATAAAATGATATTTTAAAGATAAATGATTGTGTTTACTTTAAACTTAATTTACCTCTAGGAATCATACTCAACTTTTGGTTGGTTTGAATGTGCCTTTGGAAATCTCCAGCACAGAATTCTTCACCATCCACAGTGGTCAAATGTTCTGCTGAAATGGAGCACATTTAGAGGGGGAAGCAAATGTGGGGGTGGGGAGAAAACACAGGAAAGCGCTGTCCCTTCCTATTTTGAAGGGGCAAGATGTATTTTTCCATATTAAATATTTTGAAAAAGTTGAATACCACATTGTACCAGATAATTAAAATGTAAATTTCAGTATCTATGCTTGCTTTGTGATTTTTTAAAATACATTTAAGTTAGTTGTCTTTTAAAACATGTGGTCAGCTGTTGTATTCACATATGGTCAAATGATCAAAGTCTGAACTCCTCTCTAATTGTCCCCCCGCTGCTCGTCTGCTCTGTCCGTGATCAAGGCCTCAGCAGGTGATGAGAAAGGCATGAGAACAGGCTGGAAGGAGAATGAGGCACCGAGAGGCCCAAGCTGAAAGAAATAAAGACTTCCAGTACATCACCCTGACAGTAAAGAGCGAAGGAAAAGTGACGTCTGGTTGGTAGTGCTTATATATTTTTTTGTTCACCAATCTGCATACATTTTTTCCCTAGCTAAATGCAAATGGAGCCTAGCCTGCTCCCAGAGATGGAGCCCCATACATCAGTGCTGCCACCAAAGTGTTGCATTTGTTTACTTGCCTCTAGAGGAAGCTGCTAAGTCCCACAGTTTGTAGTATTTCACATGTTTGTGGAAATCATTGCAGTTCTTTTCACTTCTGCTTGTCATTGTTTGCCTAGAGTTCACTTTGCCAGATGGCGCTTTATTGTCACTAGTGGTTACACCTCGCTATTGGATCAGATCAAGACCAAATGGTGTGAAGAGCTTTCATACTTAGAGGGTTTAGTCAAACATTCATTCTCTGCTATTCAGGCTGCTTGAGCACTAATTCATAAATGAGCTGGCTGACCTAGGAATGAAGGGAAGAGAAAAGGGCACAGGTTCTTTTTTCCCCTCTAAATTATTAATTTGCCTTCTATTTACAGTTCAAATTGGGATTAATCATTATTAAATAGGAGTATATTGCATAAACATAAATAAGATGCTAGTGAAGAGAATGGGAGCATGAAAGAAGATACTGACTGCTTTATGTGAATTCTGCCAGAACTTGAGTTTTGCTAGTGCACACAAAAACATAATCTATTATTTTCACATAAGTCCCAATTTCTGATATTATCTGTTCTCTTATCAATGAGTCAGTTCTGTCAGTAAATGCCATGAATGATCTCATCAAGATTTTTTTGGCATACATTTGTCTGTGAAAGTTGTTGGATATAAAATATTTTCAAATGTAAATACATTTTCAAAGTTGGGAAGGGATATTTAAAATCCAAGAGTTTCCATTCAATTTATGTGATTTATATTGACGATTTGGAGTGTCTGGACAAATTCTGGGTGGGTGCAATTATCTGTTTTGCAGATTGGGTAATCTACTGACCTGAGATAGGCAGCATCATAGTGTGTGTGTGTGTGTGTGTTTTAAATGTTATGGTTGTTGCCTTTGTGAAGATAAATCTTATTATGAATCTCCTGGCTACTACCTCAAGCTCTGAAACTTGTCTTCATGTTTTTATCCAAACTGTCTTTTTATTTACTGATTTTAAGAGAGAGAGAGATTGATTTGTTATTCCACATATTTATGTATTCATTGGTGGATTCTTGTATGAGCCCTGACTGGGGATTGAACCTGCAACTTTAGTATAACAGGACAATGCTCCAACTAACTGAGCTGCTTGGCCAGGACTTCATCAAATCTACTTACATGGTATAGTGAAACTAAGATAAAGCAGCACGGAAAGGATTAAGCAAACAATGATTCAATTGCTCTGCCTAATTTTGTTTCTTATTGAACATGAAGCCCTATAGTTGTCATCCTAGTTTCCTTTATTCATTTTGATGCAAGTGTAGCTTTACCTAACTATTCAAAGTGACATTGAAAGGACAAAGAAAAGCACCAATGTGAAGAAGGAGGTTCTTTGGCAGAAGGCAGAAGCTGAGGGATTTGGAGCTTATTATCAACCCCTTGAAGCCTTTGCTGCAGCACCTTGGTATAGTAAGAAAGGCAAACAGGATAATGGATTATATCAACAGAGGGAGAAAACCCATATCAAAAGACATGATCTTGTTACTGTATGGCATGATATTGTCCCTCTAGAAAGAACTGGTTGGTGCTAATCAAACATACTGCACTGCTGGTCTAATCGCCTTGTCCTTAGAAGGATATTATTGTCCTGCACAAGGCCCAGTTCATAAAACAGCCCTGAAAATGATACCCATTTTTCCATTGAAGGAGATGTGTAGGCTTTCTTTTTCATTACATTTTTTTTTTGCTTTGAGGTGTAATGCAAAATTATGTAATAACAATATCTTGGGGCCTGACACAAACCCAAGGGAAGCCACTGCTGTGGGGATTCCAGCTCTGGTTGGGAAGTAAGCACAACGGGGGCGGGGGGAACAAAGCATCAACTGGGTACCCTCTGGTTTTTCCACACATTTCTGGACTGCAGCTCTTTGCTATGCTAAATGGGATACCAAATAATTGAACCTATCCTTCTAGAAGGAGGGAGACAGAAAGCTGGAAGGACATAGTGAAAAAGCAGAAACTGTTAAACTAGAGAACCTGGTGAAGGTTGGAGAACTTTGCTTTCACACAGCTCCTTAAAAAAACACTATAAAATACATATGCAGAGTTAGTTTTAATATTAAACTAAAAGATTTAGCATTTTTCCTTTTGAAAATGGAACAAAATACTGGCTAATTAGTAAATGTCTGGATTTAGGAGAAAGGATTTGTGCACTTTGGAAATTCACCTTTGGGGAGGTCTTGGTTTCCTTATCTGAAAAATTGATAGGAGGGATTCAACTTGAAATCTAAGTTTGTCTCCAGCCCTGACATTCTGCAAGTTTGCATCATCACATTGTCTTGGTTTTCATCTTTCTGTAAGAGTTGGTGTGTATGTTAGGGGGCAGGGCATGTGGGTAACTGATTCAGCTATACTGAGGTTCTAAATGAAACGTGCCAGCTCAAATACAGAATTAGATTAAAATGTCTGGGTGTCTTGTCTTGTACTGTACACTGGAACCTTCTTTTGGCCCAAGACTTACTATGAGTCACTGGCTAAAAAGTACTTGACAGTTCAGCCATTAGTTTTAAAGGAGCGGAATCACTGGAGGTTTAGAGCTGAGACATTTTACAGCTGTTTTAGAGGCTGTCCCCCACTGTTCCTCTCTTTTTGCAAGGTTCAGAAATTCATGACTTTGGGTTCATATGGCTGAGGCCAATCAAATGCTTTCATCAGCCTCACCATTGGATGTTGAGTGATATATTGCCACCAGCTAAAATTTGACCTACTCAATGACCCTCTTGCAAACATTAATTGTGCAGAACATTTTTCTCTAGCAACAAAAGTATCTTCTTGAAAAGGCTACTCATTTACTTAGGAGTTAGTCCAACTTATCCAACTTTGTTACAAAGCTTATCTCTTCCTACTTGTTACAAGGATTTCTGGAGAAAAGAATCACATAGGTCTACAATAAAGATTAGGAAGTGACTATTTTCCTCAGAGACTTTGCAAACTATTACTAAAAAGGACTCTGAACTTCTATGAGATACTTATTTACCATAACAAAAACACAGCCCTAATCATCAGAAAATAGAAAGATATATAACTAAGGCTTTACTTTAGCTGTGAAGAATTTTGTATAAAACCTTTGATTTACTGTGGGAAAAGAACAGCAAATTTTAACTTGTAGAGAAATATCAAAACAGAATAAGTAATGATGGTATGTTTTTCAAACTGATTGATGGGTAAAGATAGGATCTTTTTATTTAAGAAGAAACAAACCACATTAAACAAGTATTTCTTATCACAGAGCCAATTGTATGCAATTGTACAGATTTGCTAGTTGATCTTGTTGTGTGCCCTTGGAGGTATTAGGAGGGCATTGTCCTGCGATGTGCAAATATCTAAAAGGAGACTTTTTTATTTTTAACAAAAGTACAGAAGCTGCAAAACAGGAAAAAATGTCTTTAAAATTACCTAACCAAATCCAGCTAACTTCAGACATTCTTTCTATTTTATTTGATTCACTTCACCCATCATTTTAGAAACACTTTGCTTTTTAGGAAAATGGTGTTAAGTTTATCTGGAATACTTGAGATTGTCTGCTACATCTGTGCTGTGTTTGTTGCATATCCCATCACAGCCAACACAGGCATTTTTTTAAAATTAGCTTGTCCTTCCTGGACTTCTAAGGTAAAAAAGCTTCTTTCTCTGGTTCATTCCTTCTTATACCTAATTGGTGTTGAGGAAAGAGCACTGGATTTGGAGTCAGATGGATTGTGTTTTGAATCCCAGATCTACCACTTTATAGCTGTGTGACCTTGGGCAGGTCACTTAACCTCAGAACTTCATGTATCAAGTGAAAGGTTCAGAATTCCCTCCTGCTTTCAAAATCTGTGAAAGAAAATGTTCACCACTTTGTCTCGGTAGTTATATCAACAATCAGATAGAAAATTCCTTGGGGAAACTCTAGATCACTTCTAAGGATAGGGCATAGTACTTCTTTCCCTGCCCCACTTTGGCTTTTCCAAATTGGAAGGCCTGGAAACAACCCCGAAGGGAGGTTTTATTATCCTTGTTTCATGAGGAAACTGAGACCCAATGAAGTTATGATTTTCTTAGTGGCTCACAGCTGGCAAGTGTCCAAGTGAAGACTGAAACCCAAAATCTCTAACTCATCTAGCCTTTCCACCATGCTTGTAAACAAACTGGGCTTGCATAATAAATTTTCAGTGAGAAATTAGCTTTGTTTTGAAATGTATCTCATAAAGCAAATTTGCAAATTCTCTTATAAAAGATATTTAGCTATTAATATAAACTTTTTAGCTAGGATACTTTCATAAATTTTTCCAAGTAAGAAAGATACAGGAACAAGGTTCCCTTGGCAACTTTTATCCTTCTTCTTTGAGGAAGTGCATTCCTATAGGCTACTGCCTTAATGAATCCCTCAACATGGAAGCTTGAATGTAAAGACCCTAGTAACCTGGCCCTCTCCTATTCTGAGAACAAGGGAAGTACTTTTGTCCCTTTGATTCTCTCCTTTCCCTTATCTGATTTTCATTTATAGACCATCCCTCTTCCCTACCCCAGCCACAACCGGGCCTGAATTT
Organism: Carollia perspicillata; assembly: GCA_004027735.1. Lineage (NCBI taxonomy): Eukaryota > Metazoa > Chordata > Mammalia > Chiroptera > Phyllostomidae > Carollia > Carollia perspicillata. The sequence continues at coordinate 31,360 of PVKM010011500.1, forward strand.
TTGTAAAAGTTTTCTTCTCTTCCAGTGGAAATTATTTTTAAGTTGTTGTTGTTTGTTTGTTTTTTAACAATGTGGGAAAAAAAGATTAGTACTAAAAGGAGAGCTTCAGTCTATTCTTTCACATTTTGGGAATGGTTGATAAGGTAGCCTCGTGGCTAGGTTTATCATTCCTGTACTGGGTTCATCTCCCCTTCTGTAGGGAGCTTTACTTTTAGGCTGATAGTAAGGACTGGAATCATGTCCAAAGGATTCCATTCCTTCACTCAGAAGTGGGTTCTTGTCTCATCTGGCCTCAGGCATGCAAGAAAAAAAACATGGAAGAGGGTGCTTCAGCTCTAGGAAGACTCAAGTTGTCTCCTGACTGAAGTGTCCTCCAAAAGCAAACTTACTTTACGATAACTGTATGCCAATTTAGCCTTCAAGAATTTTGACTGCGAATCCCATCGTTATCTGCCCTTTTCTCCTTATCTTCCAATCTAACAACTTGGGAAAAATAGTAACTAACATTAGCTCCTTCCAATTTGGTGCAATAATCATGTATGATCATGTGTATGTGAAATAAATCACTAAGTCTACTATCCCTCTGCAAGGAAGTCAGCAGCAACTAAGAGCATGCACTTTCAGCAAAACCTTGGAAAGCAGTTTTCTGTTAACCCAAACCCACTTTAATAGCATGGAGAAATGAGGCTTTTTTTTTTCTATCCTCGGCCATTGACTCAATTTTCCAACAATAACAAAGTAAAATTTAAGGAACCATTTTTCTTCAATAAAATGCTATTTTTAAGTATATTTTATTGATTATCCTATTACAGTTCTCCCATTTTTTCTCCCCTTCATATTCCTCTACCCTGCACCACCCTACCATCCAGAATTCTCTTCCCCTTAGTTCATGTCCATGGGTTGTACATGTAAGTTCTTTGGCTTCTCTATTTCCCATACTATTCTTAGCCTCCCCCTGTCTTTTGTGCCTGCCACTTATGCTTCTTATTCCCTGTTCCTTTTCCCCCATTCTCTTGTCCTCCCTTCCCACTGATAACCCTCCACCTGGTCTTCATTCCTGTGATTGTGTTCCTGTTCTAGTTTGCTGAGTTTTGGGGTTTTGTTTTTTAGATTCAGTTGCTGATAGTTGTGAATCTGTTGTAATTTCACTGTTCACATTTTTTATCATCATCATTTTTTTTAGGTAAGTCCCTTTAACATTTCATATAATGACAAATTCCTTTAACTTGACCTTATCTAGGAAGCACTTGATCTGTCCCTCCATTCTAAATGATATCTTTGCTAGATAGAGTAATCTTAGATGTAGGTCCTTGCCTTTCATGACTTTGAATACTTCTTTCCAGCCCCTTCTTGCCTGTAAGGTTTCTTCTGAGAAATCAGCTGATGGTCTTATGGGATACCATTTGTACATAACTCTCTTTTTTTCTCTTGCTGCTTTTAAGATTCTCTCCTTCTCTTTAATCTTGGGTAATGTAATTATGATGTGCCTTGGTGTGTGCTTCCTTGGGTCCAGCTTCTTTGGGATTCTCTGAACTTCTGGGACTTCCTGTAGTCTATTTCCTTCACCAGACTGGGGAAGTTCTCTTTCATTACAGTTTTCAGTAATCAGTTTTCAACATCTTGCTCTTCCTCTTCTCCTTCTGGCACCACTATGATTTGGATGTTGGGACATTTAAAGCTTTCCTGGAGGTTCCTGAACCTCTTCTCATTTTCTTTTGAATTCTTGTTTCTTCATTCTGTTCTGGTTGAATGTTTCTTTCTT
>PVKM010011501.1:0-33153 GCA_004027735.1 Carollia perspicillata
ACAGATCAATGAAACAGAATAGAGATTTCAGAAATAAACTCAAGTCTCCATGGTCAATTAATGTTCAACAAAGGTGGCAGAAGCATAAAATGGATTAAAAATAGCCTCTTCACCAAATGGTGTTGGGAAATCTGCACAGCTACATGCAAAAAAATGAAACTCAAGCACCAACTTACACCATACACAAATATAAATTCAAGGTGGATGAAAGACTTAAATGTAAGTTGTAATACCATAAAAGTCCTAGAAGAGAAAATAGGAAAATCTCAGATATTCACACAGTAATATATTCATCAATATGTCCCCTAGAGCAAGGGACATAAAGGAAAGAGTAAACAAATGTGATCTCATCAAAATTAAAAGCTTCTGCATGGCTAAAGAAAACAGTATTAAAATAAAAAGATAACTAACCATATGGGAACATATATTTGCCAATGATACCTAGGACAAGGGTTTGATCTCCAAAATATAGAAAGAACTCACATGATTCCACTCCAGAAAGACAAAAAAAAAAACAATTAAAAAAATGGATAAAGGACTTGAACAGACACTTCTCCAAAGAGGACACAGAGAGGGCCCAGAGACATATGAAAGGATGCGCAGCACCACTATCTATTAGAGAGCTGTAAATTAAAACCATAATGAGATGCCACTTCACAGCCATCAGAGTGGCATCATAACCAAATCAACAAACAACAAATGTTAGCAAGGTTGCAGAGAAAAGGGAACCCTAGTGCACTGTTGGTGGGAGTGCAGACTGGTGTGGCCACTGTGGAAAGTGGTATGGAATTTCCTCAGGAAACTAAAAATGGGACTGCCTTTTGACCGAGCACTTCCACCGCTGGGAATATACACTAAGAATCCTGAAACACCAATCCAAATGAACCTATGCACCCCAATGTTCATAGCAGCACAAATTACAATAGTCAAATGGTGGAAGGAAACTAAGTGTCCATCAGTAAATGAATGAATCAAAACACTATATGGTACATTTACATGATGGAATACTACACAGCAGAAAGAAATAAGGAGCTCCTACCCTTCACAACTGCATAGATGGATCTGGAGACCATTATACTAAGTGAAATAAGGCAAGCGGTGAAAGGCAAATACCATATGATCTCACCATTAAGCAGAACCCAACCAACAAAATAAACAGGGAACCAAAATATAACCAGAGAGGTTGAAATTAAGAACAAATTCATAGTAACCAGAGGAGAGTGAGCAGGGAAATAATGGGGGAAAGAAGGGAAAGGGTCATGAAAGAATATGTATAAAGGACCCATGGAGAAACAAAAAGGGCAGTAGGATTGATGGTGGTGGGTGCGGAGGGTGAAAGTGGTGGTGGGAAAATGGATACAACTGTATTTGAACATTAATAATAAAGGATTTAATAAAACAAGCAAAAAGCCTAACAAACTGGCAGTAACCAGAGGTGAAGGGGAAGGGGGATAGTGGGGGTAAGAGTCATCAAGGAACATGTATAAAGGACCCATGGACAAAGCAAAGGTGGGTAGGATTGAGGGTGGGAGGTGGGGGTATGTGGGGTGGGGGAAATTGGTGGTGGGAAAATGGAGATAATTTTACTTGAGCAACAACAACAAAAAGAAAGCAATTTAAAAAAAAAAACCCTACACTAGATGTATTTCACAAAAAGCACTACACAATGCAGCCCAAGGATGGCTGTTAGTAGCCAGCCTGGGAGGAGAGGCTTTGTCTTGACCACAGGAAACAGCCAAACATACTCCCAGTTAAATATTACCAACCAAGCCTCATTCAAAAGCAACATCAAAGGAGAGCTTGAGAGCATGTTCCAGGTTCCCTCACTCATGTCTCCATATGGGAATTGTGAACCACGGATTGCATAGGAATGCATTTCATGACAGGCCAGTCTCTTGATTTGGCTCTTGAGGCACAGCAGCATGAGCACCCTGGAGTAATTGGTGCAAAGAAAACAAGGTAGAACTAAGACTGCCTCCCAGAACGTTCATGAGTTCTGGGATCCTGGGGTTTTATCTACTAACCTAGACCCAGGGACATTTAACTAGTGTATTCCATCCCATAGTAAAGCCTCCTTGTCACACTGACAAGTCTAGCTCCCTGGTTCTCACCACCCACCCCAGGAGCCTGGGACTGTCTTAACTGGGGTGGTAGATAGATGAGAGGAAGTCAGGGGAAGGGGAGGATGTATCTGATGTGAAAGGGGGTTTCCTCTCTCAGAACCTCTGTTTCTTCATACTAATGTCATCCTCACTGAGTTGCTTGAGAAATGAGAGATGAGGGACAGTGTATTACATATAGAGCAAAGGTGGCAAACACAAGGCCCACGGGCCAAATCCAGCCCCCCCACCTTGTTTTATCCTGCCTGGCACCTTGTTTCTATCCAGCGGCAGCTCTGTGCTCCTTGCCCCTAGTTAAGGAGTAATTACATTCATACAGTCCTAAAATTTCATTTGGCCCTTTGAAAGCAACCACAAGGCTGATGTGGCCCCTGGTAAAAATGAGTTTGACACCACTGATAGAGACTATAAATAAGGAGGGACTGTTGTCATTATCACTGCTAGAGTATGAAAGACTGCTGAGTTCCACTCTCTCTAGTCAAGGGCTGGGTAGGTCCAGAAGTCTTCCTTCTCTAAGACTCCAGAACATGGCGGAGGTTGGAGGCTAGGGAGGAAAGGAGAGGGCTTGGTGATGACATCAAAACTTTTCCCAATCAAATTACTTACTTAAGTTTTCCATTATAGACAAAGGACTGCCAGGATGAAGAAAAGTCACCAAAAAAAGATTTTTTGTTATTTTGGGAAAATGAAGTAGCTCAAGGGAGAACAGGAACAAGTAAGACAATTTTGATTAGAAAGTGGAACTTAACTGTGCTATATCTGTTTAGGGGAAGACAGAAGCACTGTAACTTCTAGTGAATTTTCAGTAGGCATTCTGGAGATGCAGGGGAAGAAGGGGCTTCTTTTTGACATCCAATCTATCAGGTGCCCCTCAGATCAGAGCCTTGCAGGTCAGGCAGAAGGGAGAGTCCCATAAAGTACCTATGGTTTCTGTTACAAATGGGAATTCAGTGGGGCTAAGTGTCACTAGAATACAGCAATCTGCTCAATCTGATAGCCTGGGGCATTAAGTCCTGCAGACTGATGCTGGCCTCTCCAAAGAAAAAAGAAAAGTCCAGTCTGGTAATCTATCTGACTTGGGCTAGCATGAGATTGTTTCCTCATTTGTCTCCTTTTGCAGAAAGTTCCAATGATGTTCTTTAGTGATTCTATGTACAAATAAATGACCCTGGTAGGATGTTTCATTTCATTCATCCTTTTGCTTCTCTAACGTTCCAGAAAGTAACATCACCTCCTCTGGCCATCCACACATTCTCTTGTCTCATTCCAATCACATCTAGCTTTAGGAAGTGGTCCCTGCACATAACTCATAACCTTCCACCTTTCACCTATGGACTTCTATCTGCCTGGGATGGATACAGAAGTAATAGTCAGTCCTGATCTGACCTACTAATTAAGATGACTGAACTATTTAAATAAAAGTAAAGCTTTTTTTCTTATTGCTTGCTGAGTATAACATCATGTAAAAACTGGTAGATGGATATTCACCAAATTTGAAGGAAATTTGAGACAATATGACAGAATATAGGTCGCATGGAATATATAAAATTCCTCTGGGGAAGTCCTATAAAGGACATCCCAAATCAAAGTCTTTCAAGGCAGCTGAAACAGAGGTTATGAGACTTGCTAAAAACTTTAAGATGCCATAGAAAATGCACAATAGTTTTACATATGAGTTTATGTCAAAACACAGAAGTGTAAATACCTCAGATGATGGGAAATTTGCAGCCAAACTGCTACTTGCAACAGCTCTACAGCACAGTCTATCTCAGGAAAACAGGAGTCAGGTATATCTTTAGAAGGGGTCATAAATCTCCTGAGTAAATACAGAATGCTGGTTAATTATAGTATGAAACATGTACAAGTCAGTTTCTAACAGGGGCAAAAAGGCAAGGTGATAGCCATGGGGCAAACTGGGTTCCTCTGGTCCTCAAATTAATATACTCTGAGGTCTTCCTCTTTTCCTGCTGGCATCCCTATGATGCAAGTGTTAAGCTGCTTAAAATTGTTTCAGAGGATGCTTACTCTATCCTCACTTATTTGGATTCTTTTTTCTTCCTGTTGGTCTGATTGGTTGTTTTTGCTCCTTTGTGTTCAAAAATTATTGATTTGATTATCAGCTTCACCCACTCTACTTTTGTTTCCCTATAAGTTCTTCTTTATTTCAATTAGTGAGTTCTTCATTTCTGACTAGATCTTTTTTATGCTGTTGAGGTCCTCACTAAGTTCCCTGAGCATCCTTTATAACCAGTGTTTTGAACTCCGCATCTGATAGATTGCTTATCTCCCTTTCATTTAGTTCTTATTTTGGAGTTTTCATGTATTCTTTCATTTGGGCCAGGTTTCTCTGTTTCCTCATTTTGGCAGCCTCCCTGTGTTTGTTTCTATGTATTAGGAAAAGCTGCCCTGACTCCTTGTGTTGGTAGCATGGCCTAATGTCGTAGGTGTCCTATAGGGTCCACTGGCACAGCCTCCTTTATCACCCAAGCTGGGTACTCAAGGAGTGCCTTATCTGTGGGCTGAGCACACTCTCCTGTTGTAGTTGAGCCTTGATTACACTGGTAAGTGAATGGGAGGGATTTACCCAGGCCAGTCAACTGCAAGGACTGGCTGTGACCACTGACCACCAACCTTCACCCTCCATGGAGGGTCAGCTGAGCAGGGGCAGGGTTGTGGTGCTCCTAAGTGGCCTATAGCTGTCCACTGAGTATGCAGCCTGTGGGGTTCCTAGGTGGTGCAGGCCAAGGTATATATATATCACATTTTCTTTATCCAATTGCTTGTTGATGGATACTTGGATTGCTTCCACATTTTGGCTATTTTTACATTTTTATTTTATGGTTTACCCTATTACAGATGTCCCAATTTTCCCCCTTTTCTCCCCTTGACACAGCCCCTCCAGTCCCTCAGGCAATCTCTGTACTGTTGTCTGTGCCCATGGATCATGCCTATATATTTTTGGGCTAATACCTTCACTTTCAATGCACTCCCCACCTCCCTCTCCTCTCACAGCTGTCAGTCTATTCTATGTTTCTGTGCCTCTGATGCTATTTTGCTCATTCATTTACTTTGTTCATTAGATTCCACATGTAAGTGAGATCATATGGTATTTTTGTCTTTCACTGACTGGCTTATTTCACTTAACATAATAGTCCCAGATCCATCCACACTGTTGAAAAACATAAGAATTCCCTCTTTTTTACTGCTGTGTAGTATCCCATTGTGTACATGTACCAAAGCTTTTTTATCCATGCATCTACTGATTGGCACTTGAGCTGTTTCAAGATCTTGGCTATTGTAAATAATGCTACTATAAACATACTGGCCAGTATGCACATATTTTTTGTGATCACTGGTTTGATATTCTTAGAGTATATTCCCAAAAGTGCAAATGCTGCATCAAAAGGTAGTTCCACTTTTAGTTTTTTGAGGAAATTCTACACTGTTTTCTGTAGTGGTTGCACCAGTCTGCATTACCACCAAGAGTGCACTAAAGTTCCCTTTTCTCTACATCCTTGCCAGCAATTGTTTGTTGATTTATTGATGGTAGCCATTCTGGCAGTTGTGAGGTGATATGTCACTGTGGTTTTCATTTGCATCTCTAATAATTGGTGATATTGAGCATTGTTTCATATGTCAATGGTCCATCTGTATATATCCACCTTGGAGAAGTGTCTATTTAGGTCCTCTGCCCATTTTTTCATTGGACTGTGTCTTCCTGGTGTTGAGTTGTTTATTTTTAAAATTAAAAATAAGTTTATTTTTAAAATTAAAAAAAAATTAAAAATTAAGTTTATTTTTAAAATTAAACCCTTATCTGATGTATCATTAACAAATATATTCTCCCCTACAGTGAATTCCTTACTTATCTTGCTGATGGTTTCTTTACCTGTGTAGAGGCTTTTTAATTTGACATAGCCCCATTTGTTTATATTTTCTTTTGTTTCCCTTGCCCTAGGAGATATATTGACAAAAATATTGCTATGTGAGTTATCTGAAACTTTACTGCTTAAATTTTTTCCTAGGATTTGTATAGTTTCACAACTTATATTTAGGTCTTTTATCAATTTTGAGTTTATTCTTGTGTATAGTGTAAATTGGTTGTCTAGTTTCATTTTTTTTTATTTACCAATCCAGTTTTCCCAACACAATAAATTGAAGAGACTGGCTACTCCATTATATGGTCTTACCTCCTGTGTCAAATATTAATATACCATAAAGGTGTGTGTTTATTTCTGGGCTCTCTTTTCTGTTCCACTGATCTATATGCCAGTATCACACTGTTTTTAAAAGATTATTTTTTTATTTGTTTGTTTGTTTGTTTGTTTGTTTTTAGACAGAGGGGAAGAGGCAGAGAAAGAGGGGGAGTGAAACATCAATGTGTGGTTGCCTCTCATGTGCCCCCTACTGAGGACCTGGCCTGCAATGTAGGCATGTGCCCTGGCTGGGAATTGAGCTAGCTACTCTTTGATTAATAGGCCTTCACTCAATCCAATGAGCCACCCCATCTAGGGACGTTAGGCTGTTTTGATTACAGTTGCCTTTAGTATAGTATAGTATAGTATAGTATAGTATAGTATAGTATAGTATAGTATAGTATAGTTTGATACTGGGTATTGTGATCCCTCCAACTTTGTTATTCTTTGTCAAGATTGCTGAGGCTATTTGGGGCCTTTTTTGATTCCATATACATTTTTTATGTTTTATTTATTTATTTTTAGAGAGAATGGAAGGGAGAGAGAAAGAGAGGAAGAGAAACATTGATGTGCAAGAAATACATCAGTCAATTGCCTCTCACATGTGCCCTGACTTGGAATCAAACCAGTGACCTGTCAGTTCACAGGTTGGCATTCAATCCACTGAGCCACACCAACCAGGGATCTTTATACTTTTTTGAAATATTTGTTCTCAATATGTGAAATATGCCATTAGTATTTTAATAGGAATTGAATCTATAGATTGCACACTTTAATTATGTGAATTTTGCCAATCCATGAACATGGTATATGCTTCCTCCTATTTGTATCTTCCTTAATGTTCTTTACTTTTCCAAGTACAGGTTTTTTTACCTGCTAGGTTAAATTTATTCCTAGGTACATTATTTTTTGTTGTTGCAATAGTAAACTGCATTGTTTCCTTAGTTTCTCTTTTTGATGGTTCTTTATTAGCATATAAAAATGCCATCAATTTCAGAGTATTGATTTTGGATTCTGCTACCTTGCTGAATTTATTTGTTAGGTCTAGCAGTATTTTGCTGCAGTTTATAGGGTTTTCTATGTACAATATCATGTCATCAGCAAATAATGACAGTTTTATTTCCTCTTTTCCAGTTTGGATGCCTTTTATTTTTTTCTTCCTATCTACCACTGTGGCTGGAACTTCCAGTACTATGTTAAATAAGAGTGGTGAAAATTGACCTCCCTGTCTTGTTTCTGGTCCTAAGGGAAATGGTTTTAGGTTTTTCTTATTGAGTATGATTTTGGCTGGGGTTTTTTTTTATATATGACTTTTCTTATGTTGAAGTTTGATCCCTCTATTCCCACTTCGCTGAGAGTTTTTATCACAAATCGGTGCTGGATGTTATCAAATGCTTTTTCTGCATCTATCAATACGATCATGTGATTTTTATCTTTCATTTTGATTATGTGGTGAATCACGTTTATTGAGTTATTTATATGGTACCAACCTTCTTACATCCTTGGTATAAATCCCAATTGATCATGGTGTATGATCTTTTTGATGTATTGCTGTATTTAGTTTCCTAATATTTTGTTGAGGTTTTTAGCATCTCTGTTCCTCAGGGATATTGGCCTATAGTTTTGTTGTTGTTGTTGTTGTTGTTGTTGTGTCTTTATCTGGTTTTGGGATTAGGATAATATTGCCCTCATAAAAAGAGCTTGGAAGGCTTCCTTCCTCTTGAATTTCTTTGGAATATTTTGAGAAGGATAAGTGCTAGTTCATCTTTGAATGATTGGTAAAATTTGCCATCTGGTCCACAACTTTAGTTTGCTGGGAGTTTTTTTATTACTACTTCAATTTCATTAGTTGTTATCTGTCTGTTCAGGTTTCCTAATTCTTTTTGGTTCAGTTTTGGAAGATTGTATGTTTCCAGAAATTTACCCATTTAGCCGAGGGTGTCCAGTTTCTTGGCATACAGTTGTTCATAGTATTTTCTTACAGTCCTTTGTATTTCTGTGATATCAGTTGATATTTCTCCTCTTTCATTTCTGATTTATTTCAGTCCTCTATTTTTGACTAGATGAGTCTGATTAAATGTTCTTTAATTTTGTTTATATTCCCAAAGAACCAGCTCCTGGCGTTATGGATTTTTTAATTGGATTTTTAGACTCTATATCATTTATTTCCACTGTAATCTTTTTTCAACATTGCTTATTGTTGTTCAAGTACATTTTTCTGTCTTTTCCCCTCCCCCTCCCCACCACCCCAACCCTCCCTACGTCCCTCCCCTGTTTCCATCCCCCCTTGTTATTATCCATGTGTCCTTTATAATTGTTCCTGCAAATCTTTCACCCTTTTCCTCTATAATCCCCTCCCCTCTCCCCTCTGGTCACTGTCAGCCTGTTCTCAATTTCAGTGTCCTTGGTTATATTTTGCTTGCTTGTTCATTTTGTTGATTAGGTTCCTGTTAAAGGTGAGATCATATGGTATTTGTCTTTCACCGCCTGGCTTATATCTCATTTAGCATAATGCTCTCCAGATACATCCATGCTGCTGCAAAGTGTAGGAGCTCCTTTTTTTTCTCTCTGCTGCACAATATTCCATCATGTAAATGTACCACAGTGTTTTGATCCATTCATTTACTAATAGGCACTTAGGTTTCTTCCAACACTTGGCTATTGTAAATTGTGCTGCTATGAACACTGGGGTGCATAGGTTCTTTTGGATTGGTGTTTCAGGATTCTTAGGATATAATCCTAGCAGTGGAATTGCTGGGTCAAAAGGCACATCCATTTTTAGTTTTCTGAGAAAATTCCATACTGTTTTCCACTCTAATGTTGATTGTTTACTTCCTTCTACTTACTATGGGATTTATTTGTTGTTATTGTTCTAGTTTTTTTAACTGTAAGTTTATTTTGTTTATTTGAAATTTTTCTTGCTTCTTGAGGTAGGCCTGTAGTGCTATGAACTTCTGTCTCAGGACTACTCTTGTTGTACGTGATAGATTTTGGGTTGTTTTGTGTTCTTTCATTTTGTTTCCAAGTAATTTCTGATTTCTGTCCTGATCTCATTTATAACCCATTTATTATTTAATAACATGTAATATAGCCTCCATGTATTTGAATGTTTTTGAATTTTTTGTTGAGGTTGATTTTTTGCTTCATGCTCCTGTGATCAGAGAAACCGTTTGATATGACAAAGTTTGATATTCAATCTTCTTGAATTTGTTAAGACTTATTTTGTGTCATGACATTAAATCTTTCTTTGAGAATGTTCAATGTGTATTTGAGGACAATGTGTATTCTGCTGCTTTGGGATGAAATGCTCCAAAAATATCAATTAAATCCATTTGATCAAGTGTGTTATTTAAGGTTGCTGTTTCCTCATTGATTTTTAGTCTGGAATGTATCCACTGATGACAGTGGGATGTTAAAATCCCCCACTATGACTGTATTGCTGTAAATCTCTTAAAGTTCACCAAGATTTTCTGTATATATTAAGGTGCTCCTATATTGGGTGAATGTACAAGAGTGAGGGGAACTTTGGCCAGCAAGGTTCCCTAGGGCACTGTGGATGTGAATAAAGAGTCATCCCAGAAACAATCTTGTTGCTCTGGCAGGGAAAGGGGTGGCACTTCCCTCTAGTGGAGAATGCCCCAAGCCCTTTGCTGACACAGCTTTTATTAGGGTTGGAAAGTGCAGGGGGATACAGCACATGTGCATAGCTTATCAATCAGTGCCCAACAAGGCTATAGTCATAAAAAACTAATGCTATCTATAGATAACAATTGAAGAAACACAGAAATCTTTTCAGGTTGGGGTCTGTGAGACATAATATATGCCAGATACCTGTAAAGGCATATATCATGAAGCAGGGAGTTTTCACTCCTTATGCCTTGGACTCAAACATCTGGTTTATACCCACAGGGCTTATCACTGAGCAGAGCCGGCTTCAATGGACAAAAATGTACATTTGAGGCCTGATTCCCACAGGACCCTCAGTGTTAGAATTGAATCATGCCTGCCACCTGCATTATGACCTGGTTTTCCAGGGAGACTTACCAGCCCCTTTCAGAGCTTTCTCTTGTGGGGCTACAATATCCAAAACCACACAGAGCAGTCTCCAACATCTCCCCCTTTTTTGTTTGTTATGGCAGACACAGTGGTAAGTCCGATGAAGCCTGCTACTTGCTCTTTGTGTATACGATCCCTGGAAAACAATTTGTGTATGCCTTTCAAGGCACAAAAGACTACAATGATTAGGAGACATCATATAGCCCCCATGACCCAGACATGCAAATTCAGTCCTTCAAACCAAGTTTTTGGATTGAGCAATTGTAAGTTATTTTGCAGAGTCTGAAAGACCTCCTGCTCAGTGAGTTGTTTAATGCCCTGAAGCTGCTGGCATAGCTCAAGCTGGAGTTGATCGATTTGTCCTTTGAGATTGGAGGAAAAGGCCCCTCGCAAGCAATGTTGGGCCTCCTCCCATGAGTGCTAACTGGACTTCCATTTCAGGGGAGTGACACACAGCTTAGAGAAGCCTGGATCACAAATGAGTTGTTGGCGAGTGACAAGAGCACCCTGCCATTCTTCTAGCCATATTACTGCAGATTCTATGGCTGAGAGCCTGGCAAGGATCACCTGGTCAATACATGTTTGTTGGATCATTTCTTGAGTTATATTGGTGAGGCGGGCATCAGCAGCATGAGCAGTCTGGATGGATTTAGCCAGAGCAGTGGTAGCCACTGCAACAGAAGCAGCTATAATGATAGCAGAAACAATACAAGCAATGAGAATCCCTAAGTAGCGCCACACCCTCACTTGAGAGAGTGTGGTTGAGGGTAGCCAGGCCCCCTGGGTCTTCCCATTCATGGGTAACATTAACTGGCAGCCAGGTTTCTGCCTGTGAAGTACAGAAAACATAGTGAGATTGAGTTGAGTAACATTAGCATGGATAAGACAGCTAGCATATATAGAGACAGGGGAAATATAGAGACTAAATATCTTAGAGTTAATATTATAGGTTAAATGAGGCATTCCTGGGAGAGCTAGAAAAAGATAGGGGTGAGAAGTACATACAGTAACCCAGGAACTACTAACATTCTCTATAAGATAAAGACGTCTTTTAGAATGCTACTCCTTTTTATTTTGAAAGTGCCCTACAAGGCATTCTATGAACAGTCCAAGTATTAGTATGCTAAGTAGTATGCTTAATATTTAGTATGCTTAGTAATTAATGTGCTCAGTATTTTCCAAGTATTAGTATGCTAAGGGCTACTGTGGTTCAGGGACACAACTCTTATAATAGGAGCTCCAATTCCCACACCATGCCATCCCATACTCCAGTATATAGTATTAGATTTGGCAGGGACAATGGTAGAACCCACACTAGCATACACTTTCCACTTGGCACCCCACTTTTCAGCAGTTAATGGAATGTTAGGAATATCAATGAGTGAGGGCTGTTGATCTCTACACAATGACCAAGTGACAGGTTCAGTAGTTTTTGTCTTAATTTTACAAAGGGGTATGTATGGGGGATTACTATTGTCCCCATCCTTTTCTCCTTTAAAGCCTATGGCTCCTATGAGGGAGATATTAGCTTGAAATACCTTACTGTCAATGGCATGTGTGTACCATTTAAAAGTTATAGGTAAACACAGAGTGCCAGATAGTGTGGAAAAACAAGCAGGCAAATGTTCTGACACATAGACTGTATTTGTAGGGATGGAAAACTAATGTCATTTTTCCTCTATAGGACCATTCAGTGGGAGCCAAGTGCCTCCTGCCCATTTGGAACCATTGCTAGATAAAGGAGGCTCTGAATTCCACCAAGTGTGGAGTTCAAATATGGGTGGATTAAGGATATGGCTCCAGTAAATATGCTGAGTTTCAGCAGCAAGGCCCAAGTCTCCAAAACAAGCTGACAGAACAAATATCAACATGATTTTGATGGAATTAGAGGATACTACTGACAAATAGGCTAGAAATTGATTTTCAGGAGTGTCTTGTACCCCTACATCCTCTGTGACCTCTTCAGCCCTGCTATTAAGGGTTTTTAAGTCTCCCCACATTATCTATCACTTTGGGTTCGGTGGTGGAGTGGTCTCTGTGGCCTGCTTCCCCCAATTCTGGTGACAGGCTCAGATCTGACATTGGCATTTGGTCATGACAATCTGGGACAGCTGGTAGGTCAGGTTGTTGAGATGCCAGAACCTCTCATTCTGATTTGTCCATAAGGATCAATGGGGTCAGTCTCCCATGGTAGGGTTTCACTATTTTATCAGATAGCCACAAAGGACCTGTAGGGACTGAAACACATGCATACCCTTTTCTCCATGTTAACAATTCAACTGACCCTTCCCATTTTCCTTCTCCTAAAGGATCTCTGTATAACAGTAAGGGATGGGGCCCCTTATTATCTACATTTTGTCAATTGAAATGTTTCTCGACTGGTGTATTAAGAGAATTATCGCACGCAATTAAGAAAATTGTAAATACATATGGCTAGCATTATGAGATTTCTGGGAGATGTTTCCTGGTCCCCCTTTTTTTGTTTGTTAAGAAGAGTTTTAAAAGCATGATGGGCATGTTCAACAATTGCTTGGCCTGTGAAATTATAAGGGATGCCTCTTTCGTGTTGAATTCCCCATCTTTGTAGAAAATCTTGAGTGGATCAAGCTGTATATCCCAGTCTATTGTCAGTTTTCAGAGGGCCCAGATGGCTAAAAGCCTCAAGTCAATGGGCCTGGATGTTTGTAGCTGATTCACCCATAAGGGTGGAAGCATATAATGCTCTAGAGAAAGTATCAATAGAGACATGAATAAATTTAAACTTTCCAAAAGGCGGGTAATGGGTGACATCAGTTTGCCAGATTACATGTGGCTCTAAGCCTCTAGGATTAATTCCAATAGAGGGCAGTGCCTTACCTAAGGCCTGGAAATCTGGACATTCTCTAATAATTTGTTTGGCCTGAGAACATGAGAGTTTGAACTCCTTGTGAAGTGCCTGACTATTTTGATGAAAAAACTGATGGGAGACAACAGCCTTTTGAAAGGTATGTACTATGCCTACTAGAGCATCAGCTGAGGCATTGCCTTCAAGACCTAGGACCAGGGAGGCCTGTATGGGAACACATATGAGTAACAAACATAATATGTTCCCTTTTATCTAGCAAAGTTTGCAAGGTTAAAAATAGGCTGAGTAGAGGGGGCTCAATGGATCCCTTAAGGAGAGCCTGATCTATATGAAGGAGAGTATATACAGTATAACCAGAGTCACAAACCAGATTTAAGGTTTCATGAGGCCACTGTTGGAGAGCCAAGTTGGCTCCTGAGAGTGCAACACATTGAGTGGAAACATAACCATAAGAAATACAGTGTTTCCATTCTTCATTTTCCTGCCAGGTGATTGTGGCTTTCCTTGTTTTTCCCGAGTCATCAATAAAAACAGTCCTCACTTTGGGGATAGGGGTCTTACTAGTTTTCTCTTTCAGATGAATAGAGAATTGGGAGGTTTTGTAATAATTTGTCTGAGGGCAGGCTAATTTCTATTTTGCCAACAAAGTCTGTGGTAGCACACCAAAATTCCAGAGACTGACTGGACAACTATGGTAAATACATTTGGGTAAGCAGGACATGAATGATGGCTGGATCATGGCTGAAAAGTTGCTGAGTTCTCTCACGTCCTTTAATAATAAGTTGGCATAGAGCTGTAATATAAGTGGTAATAGTACATTGAGGCTAATGAGAGAGAAATAGCCATTCTATCTTGCCTAACTGAGGTAACAGTTGACCAATTAATCCTGTGTGGGTACCTAAAGTTGGAAAGCAGAATAGCCTGATAGGAAATTGTCAGTCAACTCTTGTGAGCTGTCTTTCATTAATATGCTGACTGACAAGGTCTAATTCTTGGAGAGCCTGGAGGAACAAAGTTCTAGGTGAATTTACATTGGAGTCTCCTTTTAAGGTATTGAATAAATGAGTAAGCTGATGGGTGGTAATTCCTAGGCTAGGTTGAATCCAGTTGATAACACCAAATAGTTGTTGGGGGTTATTAAGTGTTGGGCACTCTGATGAATTAATTTGGAGTATCTGAGGTGGAATTGTCCTGTGAAAAAGAATGTGCCCCAGTTATTTCCAAGGTTCAGATTAGATTGTTGGACCTTTTCAGGGGCTATAATTAAGCCTGCATTAGATATGGCCTTCTTTAAATAAGCATAAGTCTTAGTTAGCATCTCAGAAGATGGAGCAGCAATCAAGATATCATCCATATAATGATATATTATAGAATTAGAGAACTTTTCTGGAACAGGCAGTAAGGTTTGATGGATGAAATACTGGCAGATAGTTGGGCTGTTTATCATGCTTTGAGGAAGAATCTTCCATTGGAATCTCTGTAATGGCTGAGAGTTGGAACAGGGAAAGCAAATCACTCTCTCTCCTTTCCAGTTAAAGGAATTGTGAAGAAGCAATCTTTTAAGTCAATGACTAGAAGAGGCCAATCCTTTGCAAGGCAAGCTGGACTTGAGACTCCAGGTTGGAGAGCTCCCATTGGTTGAAGTGTCTCATTAATTTTTCTAAGATCATGTATAATCTCCATTTCCCTGATGTTTTAGGAATTACAAAAATCTGAGTATTCCATGGGCTGCTAGATGGCTCAGTATGTCCTGCCTCTAATTGTTGTTGCACTAATTCATGTTTTTTTCTAACCTCTGTTTTTTCTGTGGCCACTGATTGATCCACACAGGTGCATCTGAAAGCCATGTGAGGGGTATAGGAGATATGTGAACAGTGGACATCAGCAAAAAGGTGGGAGGGTGGTTTTCATTCCCCACTGAGTAAGAAGGTCTTCTCCCCAAATATTAGGTGGGGCTGAAAGGACATAGGGCTGAATTCGCCCTTCCTGTCCATCAGGGCCATAGGACCTGAGAGACCAGACACTTTTGTGTGGTTGAGAATTGCCTCCTATGCCAGTTATGGATATGTTGGCCTCTGTTAGTGGCCAATTTGGAGGCCAATATTAGCTAGGAATTATAGAGACACTTGCTCCCATATCTTGTAGGACATGGAAAGTTCTGTCTTTGATTTTGATTCTAAATCAGGTTTATTTAATTTAATGGAGGTGGTCCAAAAAACAGATAGGTTATTAGTACTACCAAAGCCTCCTTCCCGTCTTTTAATATTTTGAGAATTTGGTACAATATAGGGAAGAAGAAGTTGGGCTATATGAGTTTGGGCAGAAATGACATGATATCCAAAGGCTCTGATCATAATTTTGATTTCTCCCTGATAATCAGAATCAATTATTCTGGGCTGAACTAAAATCCTTTTAGTGGTAAGGCTAGACCTTCCTAAAATCAATCCAACAGTACCCTCAGACAATGGTCCCCATACCCCTGTAGGAGCTATGAGGATTTTATCCTGTTCTTTTAATATGAGCTCTTGGGTAATTACCAAGTCCAATCCTGCACTTCTTGTAGCAGCTCAGAGGTCAGAGTCTCAGTATGTTCCTGAGTCCAGAGCAGTTGATTGCTGCTGTGGGGATAGCTCCTGTTGGGGACTGGGACACCCCTCCACCCATTTAACTGAGGTGGAAGTGGCTTGCCATTTTTATCACATTGAGATCTACACTTGCTTACCCAATGTTTACCCTTGCCACACCATGGGCAATCTTTACTAGGTGGATTTTTTAGACTATTCTGTTGTCTGTTCCAGCACTCCCAATGGGTGTGCCCCAGTCTGCCACAATTAAAGCATTTAATTTCTCTTTTTATGGCTGCTGCTAGCAATGTGGCTCTATGTTGTTCCATGCCTACATTTTGGCAAGCCTTGATAAACTGACTAATACTGGTGGTGGTGAGTTTGAGAGTATTGCGTACAGCATTACAAATGTTATTTGCATTTTCATAAGCCAATTGTAATAAAAGAGTCTCAGCTGCCTCCTGATTCTCAACTTGTTCTTGAATTGCTTCTTGTAGTCTATCAATAAAGTCTAAATAAGCCTCTGTGGCTCCCTGCTGAATACTAACAATGGAGCCTTGACCCGGGGCCTTAGCTTCTGGGACCATCTTTAGGGCACAGAAAGCTAGATGCCTAGGAGTTTGAATGAAAACCAGAGGGCCCATTTCTGCCTGCTCTTCAGAAGTTTCAAATGCATCAGTTCTGAAAAGCATGTTAAGCTGACTGGAGTTATTTTCTGCTGCTTAGTGGCAGCAGCAATATGTATATCTGAATGCCACACAGAAAACTGGGTGGGTGCTAGGACTGTTGGAGCTAAGGCAAGCCAATCACAGGATGCCATCCCACACCCTTCAGTGATGGCTGACAGGAGCTCTATAGTGTAGGGTGACTGAAGCTCATTGTCTTTAATGCTGTTTTTTAAATGTTTATATATCTCAAAAGGCAAAGGCTCATGTGTTGGGTTCCCCCACCGATTAGGTAGGTGACAATGGGGAAGACAGATAATGGTTTCCAATCTCCTACTTTCACAGCCTCTCAGAGACATTGCTGCAAGACAGAGGTAGTCTGCCTTGGGGCGGGGGTGGATCTAATGGAGGATAGGGGTGGGGGCGGAGGTAGATTTGGGAGGTGTGCTGAGCAGCTAGCTCAGTGGGGAAAGTGTGGCTCCTCCTGTCAGTCATCCCTGAGTGGAGCTGACAGAGCAGTGAGGAGGGGCGCTCCCTCCTCCAGGGCAGCTGAGAAGCCACTTGGATTTTAAAATCCCAATTTTTTTTCCTGTGCTTGGAAAGGCAGGCACCCTGCTGTTTCTGGGATAACCTTTTCCTCTATTTTCAGTGGTGGAGGAATTTTATTATTAGGTGTAGTAACTATGCCTGCCATCCCCCTACAGGTCCCTTCCTTTTCTTCTAAGTTTTCCTGATCTTGAGGTTTGCTAGTATGAATAGGGAGGGATGAGAGCTGTTCTAACTAGGCTCCAGCTCAATAAATTCTGATGTCCTATTAATGTCCTCTTCTCCTGGTACCACTTCAGTTTCTGTACTACTTTTTCCCACACTTCTAAATCTAGAGAGTCTTTATCTGGAAACCATGGGCAGTAGCTCTTTATTGTCTTCAACAAATTAGTTAAATTCTGTTTTTTAACCTGACATCCCTCAGTCTTCAGGAGCTGCTGAAGTAGATGAGAATACATCTTCTCCTTAGAAAGCCCCAAACCCATGTTGGCAGCTGGGAGGGCTAGTTTACTTTTGGTTTCAGACTTCCTCACTCTCACTCCTAGCTAATTCTGTAAGCCTTTTCTGACTAATTGCTGAGGGAGAAATAAATGTGGTGGGTCACAATGTGCTGCCTGTGAAGAGGGCTCCCAAGGCTGTCATTCCTTGGTCATCCCTGCCTCTCTTACATGCTTCAGTTTCTCCCCAGGTTGTCTAAAACAGCCAGGGGGGCTCAGAGTGCTGGGTGACCAATCCTTATGTGCACTTCCCTGGTCCAACCAAAATTTAATTACCATGATTGGAGTTCCCTATGAGGCCCATGCACATCTCAGGGAATGACCCTAGACACCCCTGCAGGGCCCCCTCTCATGTAGAGACGCCTGAGAATTTGAGCCCTAGGGAAAAATGCCTCTTATCTTCAGTGCTCAGCAAGAAACTGAGACACTCATCAATAACACTGTAACTAGTTGCTGCTTTTAAAACTGATTAAAGGGAACGTCTTTGCTCTCTCTCACAAGCCTAAACCTAGTTAAGGGTTATGCCATGGAGATGGGCTTGTGAGTGTTCCCACAGTGTGCCACTCATTGCATAGACTTTTGCTTGCAGCTGGTGGGAAACCTAATGCTCTGTCCCAGTCCAAGTTTCCAGATTATCCTTTCACAGGTGTCTTCTAGCGGTGAGCACCCTAGTGGCTTTTAACTGCTCAACCCTTGCCCATGGGATGCGGCAAATGCTTGGGAGAGTGCAAGACTCCTACTCAGTAAAGGGATGGAGAGGAGAGAAGGTGAAACCAAATGCAAAATGGCTGCAAAGGAAGCAGCCTTGGAAGAAATCCCTTTCCCCTTATCTTACACACACCTACAGCATAACCAGAAAGGTCCTGGTACCACTGTCCATTTACCTGTGGAATGAAGGTGCTGAATCCCGTCTTAAGTAGGTGTATGCTGTGAAGTGATGGCTCATAGCCTCTGTCCCTGTCCGGCACCAGATAAGGGGAACTTCAGCCAGCAAGTTTCCCCAGGCCACCGCAGATAAGAATAAAGAGTTGTCCCAGGCATAATCTTGTTGCTGTGGCAGGAAAAGGGGTGGCAATTCCCTTTAGTGGAGAATGCCCTGAGCCCTTTGCTGACACAGCTTTTATGAGGGTTGGGAAGTGCAGGGGGATACAGCACATGTGCATAGCTTATCAGTCAATGTCCAACAAGGCTATAGTCATAAAAATTAACAGTATCTATAGATAACAATTGAAGAAACAGAAATCTTTCAGGTTGGGGTCTGTGAGACACTCTCACACCAGATAGCTGTAAAGGCATATATCATGAAGTAGGAAGTTTCACTCCTTATGCCTTGAACTCAACCATCTGTGTTATACTGACAGGGCTTATCACTGAACAGAGCCAGCTTCAATGGACAAAAATGTACATTTCAGGCCTGATTCCCACAAGACCCTCAGTGTTAGAATCGAATCATGCCTACCACCTGTGTTATGACCTGGTTTTTCAGGGAGACTTACTAGCCCCTTTCAGAGCTTTCTCTTGTGGGGCTACAATCTCCAAAACCACACAGAGAAGTCCCCAACACAAGTGCTATATCCTCCTTTTGGATCAATCTTGTTAGCATTATGTAGTGACCTTCCTTATCTCTTGTTATGGCCTTTGTTTTCAAGTCCATTTTGTAATATATATGTATTTGTCCCTAGCTTTTTTTTTTCTCCATTTGCATGGAATGTTTTTTCAACCCTTTACTTTTCTTCCCATCTAAATCTTTTGTTCTGAGGTGTATCTCTTATAGACAGTATATCTCATGTTTTCTTATCCATTCTTATCCATTCAACTACCCTATTCTCTTGATTGGAACATTTATTCCATTTTCATTTAAGGTTATTATTATTGATAGGTACTTATGCTTTGCCATTCTTTTCTTATACCTCTCTTCTTCTTCTTCTTCTTCTTCTTCTTCTTCTTCTTCTTCTTCTTCTTCAAGAAGTACCTTTAACATTTCTTGCAATGCTTGTTTGGTGGTAAAGAACTCCTTTAGCCATTTTTCTTTTGGTCTGGGAGATTCTTTATTTTGCCTTTGATTTTAAATGATAGCCTTGCTTGATAGAGTAATTTTGGTTGCAGGTCCTTGCTTTTCATTACTTTAAATACTTCATGCCAATCCAATCTGGCCTGAAGTGTTTCTGTTGAGAAATCATCTGACAACCTTAAGGGAGTTCCCTTGTTGGTAACTGTTTCTCTCTTCTTGCCTTTAAGTTTCTTTGAGTTGACTCTCTGCCATTTTAATTATGATGTGTCTTGGTGTTGGTCTCAGTGGGTTCCTCTTGGTTGGAACTCTCTGTGTCACTTTCTCCTTTACCAGGTTAGGAAAGTTTTTTTCTCATTATTTCTTCAAACAGGTTTTCTATCCCTTTCTCACTATCTTATACTTCTGGTACCATTATGATACAGACATTGTTATGTTCCATGCTGTCCCAAAGTTGCCTTAAACTATCCTAATTATTTTTAAGTATTTTGCTGTTGTTGTTGTTCTGATTAGGTGGGGTTTTTTCTATCTTGTCTTCTAAATTTTTTATTAGATCCTCTGCTTTATCCAGCTTATTTTTAATTTCTTCCAGTCTATTCTCCTTTTCAGATATTGTATTCTTTATTTCCAACTGGCTGTTATTCATGGTTCCTATGTCCTTTTTTATGCTAATATAGTTCCCACTAAGTTCCTTGTAGTTCTAAGTTTCTTGAGCATCCTTATAACAATTACTTTGAACTCTATGTCTGAGAAATTGCTTGCCTCCATTTCATTTAGCTGTTTTTCTAGAGATTCCTTCTTTTCTTTCATTTGAGGGTTGTTTCTTGCCTCCCAATTTCAGTTGTCTTTTTGTGTTTGTTTCTATATATTAGAACTGCTTAAACTCCCAGTGTTTGTGGTGTTGCCTTATGTATAAGGAGTCCAGTGAGACCTAGTGGTGTAATCTCCTAGATCTCCTGACCTGGTTGCTCTAGGAATGTCCCTTGTATGGATTATGTGGGCTCTCCTGTTGTAATTGGGTCTTGATTGCTGTCGGCCCATGTGTGTTTGGATCTCTCCTCTAGCTGGCTGACTGAGAGGCTCAAACCCAACCATGTTGTGCAAGTCGTTGTACAGTGTGGTCTTAAGGTACCATCTGCCCATCTTTGGGTCAAAGTCCCCTCTTCAGATAGTCTTCAGTTGATAATTAAGGGTGACTCTTCCCTGTTGGGAACTGCCCTGCCTGGTTTCAGAAGCTGTAACCCCCCCATGGCTAAGGCTCAGTGAGAGACCTTGGGACCCTAACCCACTAAGGGGACAAGCTTATCTCCCTGGAAGGGGCACCACCTCTTCCCACTTTATTTCACCCTGCCTGGCCTCCAGTGTGTGACTGGTTAGCCAATAATGAGTAAGATTCCTCAAGGGAGGAATAACCTAAGACAGGCATGGTCATGAGGGGGCCCTCAGGGGAGGACTTGGGAGCTATGGAGAAATTGGGTGATGGACCCTCGCCCCTTGACTTTGACATAGCCTGAGTCCTCACTCTGTCTTCCAGAAGTCTCCTAATCTCTTGGCTGCCTTACTTCCCCTGCCTGACTTAAGCCTGAAACAATGCCAGAGGTAGGTGAAGCCCTGTGCCAGAAAGGGCAGGTTCCCTGGGGTGATCAGGCCTAAGAAAGAATGCATAAAATCCTGTGAAACCTGCTTTGCTAATATCCTCAATTTAAATGATAAGGTTCCAAGTAGGAAGTGAGTTTGTTCCCCAAAGTTTTATGGCCCTTCTCCTTTGAGATATCAGTCACCTTTCCTCCCCAAGCAGATCATGTCTTGGTAGACTTATTTTCATCCATGTCAGCCAGGGGGGTCCCTGTAGGCAGAGCCCCCACACACTTCCCCATTTACTTGTATTTTCAGTTTGGCTGTTGGAGGAGGTATGAAACAGATTTTCCTACTATGTCATTATTTTGTGACCACCTTGATTACGCTGGTTCTTAAAACTCATCTTAGAAGCCCTTCAAATGTTTATTCATTGTCAGAAAGCTCAGAACATATATAATGGAAATTTTCAAGAAGAATATGTGAAGTGAATTCTCTGTTTAATTTCCAATGTTTCAAGGATGGACAAGGAGACTCCTAGGAAGACACCAGAAACACCATTGAGAAGGGAAGACATTTCTGAAGCTTCTGGGCCCTGATTATCTCATCATCCATAGTGGTGGTAGCATGGGCAAGATCCAAGTGCATGGTGGCTTGTGGCAATTGCACCAGGACCCTAGGTGGCTCCTGCAGTCCTGGCAGCAGTTGGTTCTGTCCCATCTTTTATCTATTGCTAATAATACCACTATGAACATGGGTTTACAAATATCAGTTTGAGTCCTTGCTTTCAATTCTTTTGGGCATATACCCAGAGGTGGAATTGGTAGATATTGCTGTAATTCTATTTTTTATTTTAATTTTTAACACCATCTTATAATTGATAGTGTCCTTTGATGCACAAATTTTTTATTTTAACATAGTCTACCTTTTTCTTTTTGTCCTGCCTGTGCTTTAAGTGTCATATTCAAAATATAATTTCCAAACCCAATGTCATGATGCTTTTCTCCAATATTTATTTCTAATAGTTTTTATAGTCTAGCTCAACATTTAGATATTGAATCATTTTCAGTTAAATTTGCATATGATGTAATATAAGCATCCCAGGTCATTCTTTTGCACATGTATATTCAATTTTTCCAACATTTCTTTAAAAAATTTTATTTTCCTTATTGGCACCCTTGTCAAAAGTCATTTTACCATATGTGCAAGTGTTTATTCCTGGCTTCTCTATTGCATTCCCTTGGTGTATATAGTCTGTCTTTTTGCCAGTACCATACTCCTTGGATTACTATAGTTTTGTGATAAGTTTTTAAATCAGAAGAAAGTAAGACCTCCAATTTTGTTCTTTTTCAAGACATTATAGGCTATTCATGGTTCATTAGAGCACATATGAATTTTAAGATGGATTTTTCTATTTCTGCAAAAAAATCGATTTTTTAAAATATATTTAATCTTAATAATATTTTTCCTTTACCATAAGTCTTCTTATAGCCCCTCCTCCCAGCAATCACCATACTACTATTCACCAATCCTTTTTCCTTTTTGTTCAATGACTCCAACCCCTAAAATCTCCCTCTCCATTATATGTGAACAAACTGGAAAACCTGGGTGAAACAGATAAATTACTAGAAACAATCTTCCAAAACCCAATCAGGAAAAATCAGAGGATCTGAGTAAACAGATTACACCTAGTGAAATTGAATCAGTAATCAAAAAACTCCAAACAACAAAGGCCCTGGGCCATATTGCTTCACAGGTGAATTTGACCAAATGTTTCAAGAACTAACAGCTGTCTTTCTCAAACTATTTCATAAAATGTAAGCAGAGGGAAGGCTCCCAAATTCATTTTATGAGGCCAGCATTATCCTAATTCCAAAACCAGATAAAGATACAATAAACAGAGGAGGAAGATGGTGATGGGGTAGAAGGGAGCAGATTCCACTTCCCCCAAGACACAGGAGAAAAACCTAGCCGATCTATGGAGGAACAGAGCAAACAGCCAACAGTATCCCAGCATATATGAAAATAAGAGACCAAAAATTGTAGAGGACACCGAAAAACCAGACAGTAAGGAGAGTGCTACAGGAAAATATGGTCCCAGGGACCAGCTCGGGGACCAAGGTGGCTGTAGCCCCAGGCCTGGTGCCTGCCACCAGGCCTGCCACAGAGTCCTTGGGAGAGAGCCAGGTCAACTGCTCCCTCCCTCCCTAGCCAAACAAGGTTTAAGCAGCACCAGGAGAGACCTGGTTGCTTGAAGTCACAGAGAGGGGAATAAGGACAAAGAGGCAAACACACAGGGGCCATGATCACCCACAGAGTCTGTGGTCTCCAGCTTGAGAGAGCTGACAGTTGCACAGTGGTGGGCACTGACCCTGATAGTCACTGGTCTGGCTACAGCATTGGGCTGTACAGAGTGGCAGGCTTGAGTAGGAGGAATTTCTCAAAAAGAAAAACCATTTCAGGAATTCTCCTGCAACAGCCACTCGGGTTACTCCCCACCCAGTCGGGCAGCAATCCTGAGGTTGCACAGAAGGTTGCAGCGGAAGGTTGCAGCGGAAGGCCTTGTGCACCCCCATAACACTGAGAAGGGTTCACACTGGAACCCGTGGGACTGAGGCAGCCTGGCAGAGCACCCACACCCCAGCCCACAGAGGTAACCGGGGAAAAGAGTGCTCTGAGGAAGACCTGGATCCCACACCCAAGGCACGGGGGAGAGGCACCAGACTAGCTCTAGGGAGAGTGTGCACAAGACTGGCTAAGTGCAAATCGGGAAGGGAGAAAAAACATACCAATCACCCCACAGCCTGATGCAGCCAGATGCACCAGAAAAACTGGCTTGGCCAGTTTCAAATCAACAAGATTCTCTTTTAACTAATCTTTTTTTTTAATTTTTATTATTGTTTTACCTTTCAATACCATTTTTCTCTATTTCCTTCTTTCTTCTTTCATTCTTTCTTCCTTTTTTCCCCAATTTTATCTCTTCTCTCTCTCTTTTTAAATACCAACAAGTGAAACAAAAAGACCTCAAACTGTGAAAAGACCACAGTTGGACCCAAAAAGGGGACATCCCAACAACTGAGACAGGAAGACAAATTTCACTTTGCTATTACAGAGAATCTGCCAGTTATTGCATATTTGTATTATTATTTTTCAATTATTCTTACACCTTTTATTTTAATAGTATTTTTGTATCCCTCTTCTTTCTGTATAGCCTTATTTGCTTAGATGGTTATATTGTATCATTGGACAGGTTTCCCTTGTTCTCTTTCACAGTGCATTGCTAATTTACTGTCCTTCACATCACTTGTGTTCTTTTAGCACACTACTCAGGTCCTATACTCCCTATTCTAGTTATCCAGCTCTCATAGATTCTGTCATATAATTGTTGCACTAATATTATTGTAAATAATAGCTTTTCCATACAATTGCAAATACATCACAACACCCCTCACAGAATTCAGCCCACTTCACAGTCTCCTGAACTCTATTACTATAGTGGTTAACTCTATTCTCTCACATACTACAACTATTTACTATCCTCTACTCCCACCTTATCTCAGAATCTGACCTCCCACAACCTCACTGCTTTCTAGATCCAACTCACAATACTTCCCTCCCCAACAAGACGCTTATCTTCTTTCCATCCTTTCTAAAAAGTGACTAGTTGGGTGGAAGACACAGTTAACACTATGCATAGCCAAAGAATCTCCTATTTCTTCTCTACTGGCTGTTACTGTAAATATCATAGAATACACTCTTGCTGTCTTAAACCATTTTGCCTTCCCCCTCCAACTGATCACAAAAAACAGTAGGTGGAAGCGGTGAGCACCAGGACACCCACTGAAAGAGGAAACCCAACAACAAAAGAACCACCAACAGATAACAACAGAAGAAGGTGAAGGAGGGAGTGGAAACTATACAAACCTCAAGCCAGGACCTGTCTGTAAATACAACTAAATAGTGGAGGAACTACCCAGTACTTCTGGGAAGAAGAGCAAGAGAGAATCCTCAAAAACTTGTACACACGGAAACCAGCTTCAGCACAACCTGCCCTCACCAGCACAACAAAATACAAAAGGTGGTGAACAGAGTGACCCTCAATTAACCAGCTGCTGGGAAGGACCCACAAAAGAAAGACCCAACAACAATCAAAACCCAAAGACAAACACAGAAACAACATAAATGATAACCCTAGACCAGTGAGCTCAGGAGATCAGGGACACAGCACCACTGAATCTCACAGGTATTCTATCATAGAAGTTCTCACCATAAACCAGGGAGTCAGAACAAATCAATTTAAGAAGCTGAAGCTAACAAGAAGAGACTCACAAACAATGGGAAGACAAAGAAACAATCCCGATATGAATGGAACTGGAAAGCATTATGCTAAGTGAAATAAGCCAGGCGGTAAAAGACAAATACCATATGATTTCGCCTTTAACAGGAACCTAAGCAACAAAACAAACAAGCAAGCAAAATATAACCAAAGACATTGAAATAGAAACCAGGATGACAGTAACCAGAGGGGAGAGGGGAGGGAATTTCAGTGGAAAAAGGGAAGGGATTATAGGAACAAGTATAAAGGACACATGGACAAAAACTAAGGGGGGTGGAAATGGGAGGGAGGTGGGGAGCACTGGTGGTATGGACTGGGACAGGAGTAAAAGAAAAAAACTGTACTTGAATAACAATTAAAATAAAATTTAAAAAAAAGAAAAAGGAAAGGAGGCAACCTCAGAAAGAATGGTAAATGAAATAGAGGCAACTCCACAATCAGATATTGAGTCCAAAACAATAATTATGAGGAGCTCAATGAGCTCACAGAGAATTACCAGACACTATAGGGAAACTACAATGTACTCACTGCAAACTATATCAACATTAAAAAGGAAATAAAAACTATCAATAAGGGTCAAGAGGAAATGAAGAATACAATTCTGAAGAACACAGTAGAAGAAATCAAAAGCAGGATCAATGAAGCAAAAGATCAGATCAGTGAGTTGGAAGACAAGGTAGAAAAAACACCCAGAAATAGCAAGAAAAGGAAAAGAGGCTCAGAAGGAATGAAGAGGGATTAAGAGAAATGCAAGACAACATGAAAAAATAATATTCATATAATAGGGATACAAGAAGAAGAAGAAGAAGAAAAAGAAGAAGAAGAAGAAGAAGAAGAAGAAGAAGAAGAAGAAGAAGAAGAAGAAGAAGAAGAAGAAGAAGAAGAAGAAGAAGAAGAACAACAACAACAACAACAACAACAACAACAACAAGGGATAGAAAACCTGTTTGAAAAAGTAATGATGGAAAACTTCCCTAATTTGATGAGAGAAAAAGTCACACAAATACAGGAAACACAGAGAGTCCCAATCAAGAGGAACTCAAAGAGGCCCACTTCAAGACACATCATAATTAAAATAGCAAAATTCCAAGACAAAGAGAGAATCTTAAAGGCAGCAAGGGAGAAGAAGGAAGTAACATACAAGGGAGCTCTGGTATAACTATCAGTTGACTTCTCAATGAAAATGCTCCAAGCCAGAAGGGAATGGCAAGAAATATTCTGACTAATGAGAACCAGAGTCCTTCAACTAAGGCTACTTTACCCAGCAATGCTCTCAATCAAGATAGAAGGCCAAATAAGGAGCTTCCCAGACAAAAGAAGTCTAAAAGAATACACCTCCACCAAACCAGCACTACAAGAGATGCTAAGGGGACCGCTTTGAGGAAAGGAAGGAAAAGAGAAACAGAGAGAGAGAGAAGAACACAGGTACAAAAATAGCAGTGAACAAGGACCTATCAGTAATAACCTTAAATGTAAATGGATTAAATGCACGAATCAAAAGACATAGAATAGCTGAATGGATAAGAAAGCATGACACACACATATGCTGCCTGCAAAAGACCCACCTCAGGACAAAAGACCTACAAAGACTGAAAGTGAAGTGTTGAAAACAAATTTTCCAAGCAAATGGACAGTAAAAAAAAGTCCAGAGTACCAATACTCACATCAGACAAAATAGACTTCAAAAAAAGGGCCATAAAGAAAGACCCAGAAGGTCACTTCATAATACTCAAGGGAAGAATCCACCAAGAAGACATAAACACTGTAAATATGTATGCATCCAACTTAGGAGCAACAAAATACATAAAGAAAATTGTAGAGGACTTCAAGGAAGATATTGAAGCAACACAAGTATAGTAGGGGATTTTAACACCCTACTGTCAAAAATGGACAGATCTTCCAAATAAAACGTCAATAAAGATATTGTGGCATTAAACAGTTCCCCAGATAAAATGAACATAACTGATATATATAGAGCCCTTCATCTCAAAGAAGCTAAATATACATTCTTTTCAAAGGCACATGGAACATTTTCAAAGATAGACCACATGATAGGACACAAAACAAGCCTCAACAAACTCAAGAAAATTGAAACCATACCAATCATGTTCTCCAATGGCAAGGGACTGAAACTAGAAACCAACCACAAGGAAAGCAACCCAAAATATTCAAAATAATGGAGATTGAACAGCATGCTGTTAAAACATGAGTGGGTCAAGAATGAGATCAAGGAAGAAATCAAAAAGTTTCTGGAAACAAATGAAAATAAACTCATGGTAAACCAAAACTTATGGGAAACAATAAAGGCAGACCTGAGAGGGAAGTTCATAGCAATAAAGGCCTACCTAAAAAAATTTGAAACAAACATCCTAATTCTAGGCCTGCAAGAACATGAGGAACAACAACCAAGACAGCCCAAAGCTAGTAGAAAGAAGGAAATAACAAAAATCAGAGCAGAATTAGATGACATAGAGACAAAAAGCACAATTCTAAGAATCAATGAATCCAGGAGCTGGTTCTTTGAAAAGATAAATAAAATCAACAAGCCTTTAAGCAGGCTCATCAAGAAAAAAAGAGAGAGGACCCAAATAAACACAATCAGAAATGAAAGAGGAGAGATTACAACTGACACTACAGAAATACAAAGGATTGTAAGAAATTACTATGAAGAACTGTATGCCAAGAAATTTGAAAACCTAGGTGAAATGAACAAATTTCTAGAGAAATATTATCTTCCAAAACTGAATGAAGAAGAAACAGAAAGCCTGAACAGACCAATAACATCATATGAAATTGAAGCAGTAATCAAAAAAATCCCAACACACAAAAGCCCTGGACCAGATGGATTCACATGAGAATTCTACACAGTATTTAAGGGTTAACCACAATCCTTCACAGACTATTCCAAAAAATCCAGGAAGACAGAACACTCCCAAACTTTTCTTATGAAACCAGCATCATCCTGATCCCAAAACCAGATAAAGACACAACAAAGAAAGAAAACTTCAAGCTAATATCACTGACGAACATAGAAACTAAAATCCTTAACAAAATATTGGCAAACCGCATCCAACAATACATTAAAAAGATCATATACCATGACCAAGTGGGATTCATCCCAGGGATGGAAGGATCACTCAATATTCACAAATCAGTAAATGTAATACATCACATAAACAAAAGCAAAGACAAAAATCACGTGATCATATCAATAGATGGAGAAAAAGCATTTGATAAGGTACAGCCCCCATTAATGATAAAAACACTCAGCAAAGTGGGAATAGAGGGAGTATTCCTCAACATAATAAAGGCCATAAATGGGACTTCCGGCCAAGATGAAAGCATAGGTAGAACCACTGTGCCTCCTACCACAACCCAAATAAGGACAACAACAATTTAGAAACAAAATAACAACCAGAAGTAACAGCAAATTGAACTGTATGGTAGTCACACAACCAAGGAGATAAAATAGACACATTCATCCAGACCAGTATACAGGGCCAAGTCAGGAAGCTGGGTGGAGAGGGGGTCACAGCACAATAAGCAGTGGCACTGGACATGCAAGGCACCCTGGGTGTGCAGGCTGTGTCTGGCAGACCCAGCGAGGTAATGATAGTCAAGTGACAAACCATACACAAGGTGGCTAGCTGACTGGGTGGTTCCACATTCACACACAGATAAACCAGGTGAAATAGGGGAGCAAGATAGACTGGGCAACCCAGGGGCACAGAACCAGGAAATAAAGCCTCAAAACAATAATTGAAAATGCCTGTGGGTGTTCAGGTGCCAGGAGAGACTCCAAGCCTCACAAGGGAGTTCATTGGAGAGACCCACAGGGTCCCAGAACATATACAAGACCACGCACCAGGAAACCAGCACCAGAAAGGCCCAGTTTGCTTGGGGGAGGTGGCAGAAGGGACTGAAATCCGAGAGAGAGCGGAGCAAACACCATTGTTCCCTCTCGGACCCTGCCCCCACATAGAGTGTCACAACCCAGCAACCTGGGTTGCCCCACCCTGGAGAACACCTAAGGCTCCACCCCTCATGTGTAACAGGCACAACAAGAGGAAACATATGGCCCAAACAGAAGAACAGATCAAAGCCCCACAGCAAATACAACTATCCAATGAAGAGATAGCCAACCTATCAGATGCACAATTCAAACCACCAGTGATCAGGATGCTCACAGAACTTGTTGAATTTGGTCGCAAATTAGATGAAAAAATGAAGGTGATGATAAGTGAAATGAAGGAACATGCACAGGGAAGCAGTAGTGATGGGAAGAAAACTGAGACTCAAATCAATAGAGTGTACCAGAAGTAAGAAAGAAACAACCAAACAGATAAGAATGAAAAGACAAGAATTTTAAAAAATGAGGAGAGGCTTAGGAACCTCCAGGACATCTTTAAACGTGCCAACATCTGAATTATAGGAGTACCAGAAGGGAAAGAGGAAGAGCAACAAGTGGAAAACTTATTTCAATGAATAATAAAGGAGAACTTCCCCAATCTGGCAAAGGAAATAGACTTCCAGGAAGTTCGGGAAGCTAAGAGAGTCCCAAAGAAGATGGACTCAAGGAGGAACACACCAAGGCACATAAGAATTACATTAGCCAAGATTAAAATGGAGAGAATCCTAGAAGCAGCAAGAGATAAGGAGGCAGTCTCCTACAAAGGAGTTCCCATCAGACTGTCAGCTGATTTCTCAAAAGAGACCTTGCAGGCAAGAAGGCACTGGAAAGAAGTATTCCAAGTCATGAAAGGCAAGGACCTACATCCAAGATTGCTCTATCCAGCAAAGCTTTCTTTTAGAATGGAAGGCCAGAAAAAGCACTTCTCAGATAAGGTCAAGTTCCAGGAGTTCATCATCACCAAGCCCTTATTATATGAAATATTAAAGGGATTTATCTAAGAAAAAGAAGATAAAAAACCTGTATAGTAAAATGAGAGCAAACTCACAGTTATTAACAACCACACCTAAAAGAAAAATAAACTAAGCAAAAAACTAGAACAGGAACAGAACCACAGAAATGGAGATCACATGGAGGGTTAGCAACAGCAAAATGGGAGGAGGAGAGGGGGTAAAGGTACAGAGAATAAGTAGCACAGATGGTAGGTAGAAAATAGACAGGGGGAGGGCAAGAATACTATGGGAAATGTAGAAGCTAAAAAACTTATTACACATGGACATGGACTAAATGGGGGGAATTTGGGTGGGAGAGGGTGTGCAGGGTGGAGGTGAATGAAGGGGGGAAATGGGACAACTGTAATAGCATAATCAATAAAAATCACTTAAAAATTAAAAAGTAAAGGTCATATATGAGAGACCTACAGCCAATATCATACTCAATTGGCAAAAACTAAAAGCTTTTCCACTAAGATCAGGAGCAAGACAAGGTTGTCCACTTTCACCACTTCTATTCTACATAGTATTGGAAGTTTTAGCCACAGCCATCAGACAAGAAAAGGAAATAAAAGGCATCCAAATCAGAAAGGAGGAAACAAAACTGTCACTGTTTGTAGATGACATGATAGTGTGCATAGAAAATTCAATAGACTTCACCCCAAAACTGTTTGACTTAATAAATGAATTTGGAAAAACAGCTTGATACAAAGTGAATATTTAGAAATCAAAGGCATTTTTGTATACGAACAATGAAACACCAGAAACAGAAATCAAGAAAAAATTTCATTTGATATAGCAAAAAGAAAAATAAAATACCTAGGAATAAACTTAACCAAGGAGGTAAAAGACCTGTATGTAGAAAACTACACAACACTGAAGAAAGAAATAAAGAAAGACACAAACAAATGGAAACATATACTGTGTTCATGGATTGGAAGAATTAACATCATCAAAATGTCCATACTACCCAAAGCAATTTACAGATTTCATGCAATACCTGTTAAAGTACCAATGGCATATTTCACAGACATACAACAAACACTTCAAAAATTTATATGGAACCATAAATGACCCAAAATGGCTGCTGCAGTTTTGAGAAAGAGGAGGAAAGTAGGAGGGATCACAATACCTGATACCAAACTGTATTACAAGGCCACTAAGTCGAAACAGCCTGGTACTGGCATAAAAAAAGGCACATGGACCAATGGAACAGAATAGAAAGCTCAGAAATAAACCCTAGTCTCTATGGTCAATTAATATTCGACAAAGGGGGAAGCAACGTAAAATGGAATTAAAATAGCCTCTTAAACAAATGGTGTTGGGAGAACCAGATAGCTACGTGCAAAAAAATGAAACTCAATTACCAACTTACACAATACACAAAAATATATTCAAGGTGGGTAAAAGATTTAAATATAAATCTTTATATTTAAATAAAAGACCCACGATTTAAATAAAGTCACATATGTTTAAATAAAATGACACTATTAAAGTCCTAGAGGAGAATCTAGGCAGGAAAACTCAGATATTTCACGCAGCAACATTTTTACTGATATGTCCCCTAGAGCAAGGGACATAAAGGAAAAAATAAACAAATGGGATTTCATCAAAATAAAAAGCTTCTGCATAGCCAAGGAAAACAGCACTAAAATAAAAAAAGAACCAACCATATGGGAAAACATATTTGCCAATGATACCTCAGACAAGGGTTTGATCTCCAAAATATATAAAGAACTTACACGAACCCACTCTAAGAAGACAAGCAACCCAAATAAAAAATGAGCAAAGGACTTGAATGGATGCTTCTTCAAAGAGGACATACAGAGGATCCAGAAACACATGAAAAGATGCTCAATATCACTAGCTATCAGAGAGATGCTATTTAAAACTACAATGAGATACCACTTCACACAGATCAGAATAGACATCATAAACAAAGCAACAAACAACAAGTGTTGCAGAGGATATGGAGAAAAAGGGACCCTAGTACACTGTTGGTGGGAGTGCAGACTGGTACAACCACTATGAAAAACAGTATGGGATTTTCTCAGACAACTAAAAATGGATGTGCATTTTGGCCCACCAATTCCACTGCTAGGATTATACCCTAACACAGAAACACCAATCCAAAAGAACCTATGCACCCCAATGTTCATAGCAGCACAATTTACAATATCCAAGTGGTGGAAGCAACCTAGGTGCCCATCACTAAATGAATGGATCACAAAACTGTGGTACATGTACACAGTGGAATGCTATGCAGCAGAAAGAAAGAAGGAGCTCCTACCCTATGTGACAGCATGGATGGAACTGGAAAGCATTATGCTAAGTGAAATAAGCCAGCTGGTGAAAGACAAATACCACATGATCTCACCTTTAACAGGAATCTAAACAACAAAACAAACAAGCAAGCAAAATATAACCAATGACATTGAAATAAAAAACAGGATGACAGTAACCAGAGGGGACAGGGGAGGGGATTTCAGGGGAAAAGGGGAAGGGGTCACATTAACAAATATAAAGGACACATGAGAAAAAACTAAGGGGGGTGGAAATGAAAGGGAGGTGGGGAGCACTGGGAGGTATACTGGGATGGGAGTAAAAGACAGAAATCTGTACTTCAACACCAATTAAAATAAAAATTTGTAAAAAATAATATTTAATTACAGAAAAAATACTAGCAAACTGAATACAGGAATATATCAAAAAAATCATATCATACATCATGATCAAGTGGGATTTATATTGGGAATGCAACATTTTTTTTAGTACAACATTCACAAATCAATTCATTTGATTCACCACCTAAATAAAATGGAGGATAAAAATTACATGATTTT